>CAXIVR010000012.1:14914218-15084218 GCA_964035755.1 Teleogryllus oceanicus | reverse complement strand
TGATGACGCGCAACCCGCACCTGCAGCGCAGTCTGTCGGCCGATTCGGGCAGCAGCGCGGGCGGCGACGTGAGCCCGCCTCCGGCGCCCGCGACGACGTCGACGGCGGCGGCGGCGACGACGCCGCAGCGGCCGCAACTCGCCCCGTTGGTGCTGGCGGGGGCCCCGCCCGCGCCGCGGTCCCCGCTCGCGTCGCCCACCAGCCCCGCCCCCACGCCCACGTCGCCCCTCGCGTCCTCCGCCGCCAGCTCCAGCTCGGCCTCCAGCCTGGGGCTGTCGCTGCTGCAGCGGCAGGGGTCGGCGGCGGCGGCGAGGGCGGCCGCGCTCGGCGAGCCCAGGTAAGCACCCTCCGCAAACCATCAGCACACTTAAGGCTCATTCGCAATGCAGTCACAAACATAAGCATAACACATAGACATAGACATTAACATAAGCGAAGACTTGGCGTATTCACAATGTGGAACATAAACATAGGCAAAATAAGAGTTTCTATTGGCTATAAGACATTCTAGTTTACTATTGGGGTTGGCTATGAGAATCGATTTCGAGATATCAAAACAAATACGACAAACACAACCACGCAGCACACGAATAGTTCGCCTATCGACTTCGATACTCGATTTTGAGTTATCGAACTGTGATTGGCTCACTCCTTATGTTTGACATAAGTATAAGCACAGAAGCTTGAAGCTTGCAAGCTCTTAAGTCAACGTCTCACGTGTTATGCTTATGCGAACGTATTATGAATGAGTCCACTTGTAGACGTAGTCCTAACTTTTATGTTAACGCCATGCTTATGCTTATGTTTGCATGGTGAATGGGCCTCTTCACATTACATTACACATTTTACTTGGCGAGACTCAGGCCGTGGCCTGGCTCTTCCGTCTGACCATTCAAATTTCGCTACGCTTCTTTCACCAACAAGGGGAGAAAGAATGTATTACTTGGGCGACGAAACAGGCAATTTTAATTTAACTCAGAAGATTCGTTTAGGCTTGTGGATCTTTTACATACCGTAAATCTACTAACATGGGACAGCCGGCTTTACTTCCCCTCCGAAGGATGACGTACGAAAGATATTTTCGCCCTTAAAAATCCACGGCTTCAATCGGGTTTGAATCCGCGAACTTGGGTTAACAGTCCAATACGCTAACCGTTACACCATCCCCACTTCCAAATTGAACGTGAAAGAAGATGTGCGCTACCCGAGAATGGTTGCATTTGTGATCGTCCTTTCACCCATCACCACAATTTCACTTTATTCAGTGTACTGACACCCCTAACGTTAATTCAATAGTGGTCGCTGATGACTTCGTGGTTTAAAAGTCAAGACTGCACGATTTACGCATGAAAAATTTTAAGAGTAATTTTTGTTCGTTGTTTTTCCATACAGAAAACTTAGTTCCATGCGCCCTCAGCGGCAGAATCATTCACTATCGGGTATTTTTAAACTACGAGGTCATTAGCGACCACTATTGATTTAACGTTAGGGGTATCTGTACAATGAAGTGATATGGTGGTGATGGGTGGAAGGACGAATACAAAAACAACCATGCTCGAGGGGAGACCGCGAACCTTCGACCCGAGATCCCCACAGCACTACTGCCTTAGCAATCTCGACCATCCCGATCGACACTAACGGATTGGTTTACCCGACGCGACAGTAATCGGCCATTTCGATTTTGTGGTTAGGTGTGTCAAAGTACGATTGTGCGTAGTGATAAACTACATTTTTCCTTATGCCTGTCTTCCTATTTTTCTTTTCTGTGTTCTCCATGGTTAATTAATACTTATTAAAAATTAGAATCAGAACGCACGACAGAATACCATCACTGAATGTACTCAGATGGCACAATTCAGTAGTGTCCCGGAATACCCTCTAGCGGCGTCTTGAGGCGTTTCATACAGAATTCTTACAGAAAATGTGCAAGCGGCTTTTATACTTCTAGTTTGGCATCTTCAAGTTTGAAGTAAATGAGAATCTGCGCGAAAACTGTACCGTGTATACCGACCTTCGAGACCAACAAATGGAATTTAAGTTTGAATTTATCTTCAAATAAGGGAATTATTCCAAATTTCGTCAGACCTCCTCGGGGAAGATCTTTCATTACATTGTATACCTATAGTTTTCGTTATTTCTCGCAAGATATGCGTATATTTGATTATTCGTTAAGACATTCACTTATTTAACACACAAAAATTACATTATTTGTAAACACGTGATTATAATTGCCAAATTTTTATTTATATTGTAATATAAATATAAATGACTCATTTAGACGACGGTTCTGCGATTCTAACACAGAATATGTATTACGAGTCGAAGAGTGTATTGTTGTACTGAATATTCAAAGATTCGAAGGACTAAATTTATTAAATAATCTGAAATAATGTTTAAAATTTAAAGTACTTTAAGAAATAGTCTTGGAAAATTATTTGTCTTGAAAATTCTTTAGATAAATAAAATAAAGGCAGTAATGATCTCTTTTTCTTTAAAAAAGCCAATTACATTGAAAAATAGTTCTTTTTTAAGTAATAGGCTGCATTGAAGTTATTCCCTCAATTATGCACGCTTGTTAATTGGCATATTCGGACGACTTCATTGGGTTGTAAACTGTAATCCAATCTGCGGTCTAGTTGTAAATTGTTATTTTCATGTAACGCTATTTCTTTATTCCACTTTCTGTCAATGTAAAAAAAAAAGTTTCTATTTATGAGTGTCGTTCTTGCAATATATCTTTTAGATGGAATATTTATTTTTTTGTTGCTGTCCTCGGTGACTCTTGTTTACAGATTACCTAACAAAATTTATGGTCGCCGTAAGATTGGAATCACAGTTTTTTGAACCTATGAAATGTTTATTTTTAATCTGATGAAGATTATTAAATGAAAGGTTCCGCTTTGAGAAATGTAGTTTACTCTAAAGATCTCAGACAAGTTTCTTGAAAAACCAGTTCTAGGAACTTTACTGTATCTCATGCCTCTGTGTTGTGAATTTTACAACTCGTTCAAATTGAATGCGCTTAATGGACTTTATTTAGACATTTTCTGTCTTTATTGATTTTTTTAGTCATCTATCCAAGTATCTCCAGCGACTCGTTAGTCCTAATGAGCACTCTCAAATGCTAAAAAAAAGCTTATTCACCGAGTCTGACTTCTCAGAATCTTCTTTCTTCCAACCTATCGAAAAGAGATGAGGGTCTTGAAATATGCAGTGGGTCGTTTATGAACTTGAAAAAACAACATATTATATCTTTCAAAAAGTGTTTGTAAGTAAGATTCAAAAGTTTGAAGGTAATTCATAACAAAGTAGAAAAGCATAATTGGCCAATTAAATTTGCAGAGGTGATTGGAAAAAGTAAACGCACATACCATCTGCAAAGCAAGAGCACACATTAATTACCGCATTATCAGAGGCATGACTAAAAATTACATAATAGATATTATCTTTGTATTTTTTGAACTCCAGAAAGAATTCGTTGTATTGAAAGTGTAAAATTATTTTGTTTTCTCTATTTGAACATCCGTGTGTGTGTGTGTGTGTGTGTGTGTGTGTGTGTGTGTGTGTGTGTCCGTGTGTGTGTGTGTCCGTGTGTGCGTGTGTGCGTGTGCGCGCGCGCGCGTGTGTGTGTGTGTTAAGAAAAAATCCACTAATTTCAAATGCAAATAACTGAAAATTATTGAAATACTTTTTCGGAAACTGTACAAAAAAGGGGAGAATTGTAGCTTTTCGAAAACTTGGTCTATTTTTAATATTTATTAAAAAAGATAATTCCAAACAACTACTTTATTTTTTGAAAAAATATTTTTGGCATGATTATAGTGTTTTTTCTTGTCGCAACGGTAATATTTAAGTATTAACGGAGTACTAACTTTTATAATATAAAAAATAAGGTAGAAAAAGAAATTTAAACAATAAAAACACAATTTTTATTTACAATTTATTATTAATAAATATTTGAAAATATACATACCGTGAAATTAGACATTTCTGTAGATGATTTTATGCAGCTAACTAATTCCAGTGAAATGTCACAGTTATATTCGCTATCCGTAATGAATATAATTTGAAAGCTAGTCGTTTTCTTTTCAAGGAAATCCAAAAAGGAATTACATATCCTTACTTCGTCATTCATGGTCCTGAGCAACACATAGCGGGTTTCCGGAATATCAAACGCCTCCACTAGAAAATTACAAATCGTTTTTCTAATTTGATTTTTATACAGTTGTAGAAAAATGTTAGTATTCCAGGACCGAATTGGTTCTTTTTTTATAGTCTCATAGTTTTTATTGCGTCAGCGTACGGTCTCCGTAAAAAAACTTCCTATCTTGGCCACGAAAAAAATTACCACTTCAGGCACTTAATTTAAAAAATAACTATTACAGCTTCTGGGATAAGACAACAATCAAATAAATAATTCTGTAATTCGATTTCACACATAATTACATACTTTCTCGAACTTCAACTAACTCTAACTTCAATGGGGATCCGAAGACCAGAAGTGAAAAGCAACAGCGAACGGGGCGGGGGTGCAAGACAACTGCAAAAACGAACACCTTGTTACGAGAGCGCGTTCTACATGCACCGCAATGCCGACGTTCTCCACGCTATGGTACGCCGCAGTAGTATCGACCGCCTAGACACCACGAAAATGCAAATCACAAAGTACCTCACTAGTTCTTACGTCCATTGGTTGATTGATTGATTTTTTCGTGTTTCCGAGCGCCTCAACTGCTTTGGCCGTTAGTCCCGTTAGTATAGTGCATATGTGTTCTCGGGAGATGGCGGTGATCTTCCCTCGCTGGATGGCGAGATCCGGCGCCTACCTATCGTCGGCTAGCGGGGTTTCCCCTTACCAGGACTCTCCCACCAGCGAGGTGCCGTCCCAGCTGTGATAAGCTCTAAGCTCCAGACCGGTCTCCAGGAATACGTGGTGGTGTAGTGCATGTTAGTGCAAGTATGTGTGTCAGGGGAGAGGATTGGAGAAGTAACAGGAAGGACAATTCGCGCGCGGTTCGTGGCCTGTTTGGTAGGGTACTGCTCCGGCATTCGCCTGGCATTGATCGGAGAAACCACGGAAAAATGCCGATCGGAGTAGTCGATCTTTAGAATTCTCCTCCAGACAGCGACTGTATTCGACCTAGCTGAGAAGCTAGTGCCGAAAATCCTGCCGCCGTCAGGACTCGAACCTAGGACCTGCAGAACCGCTGCAGCGACATCAGTTGATGCATTGAGCTACCACTCCCGGCCTGTTCACTGATTACCTCATACCTTAGTAATGAGGTAATCCCCCAACAAAATGGTCGGTAACCTTATTGTATCTATGATTCACGGAGCTATAATTTGTACCAATTTCAATAACCGTTATTCAAACGCCCTTTTCAAAGTCTGTTTTCAATTTGAAGCATTGAGGCACGTTCATTGGTAAAAAATAGATTATTGAAATAACTTATGTGTTCTGTCAAACTACTTGAAACAAAGAAGTATTTATGAACATTTCATTCTTTTAATATTCGTAATTTTAGTGAAATCATTCTTATATTGTACTTAATAGTGAAAATAATTCATGATGAATGATAAAGTGGTGGAATACTTTTGGAACGGGAATTATGAATGCTTTCTATTAATAATATTACTTCATGTTCGAAATTTAAGAAAATTATTCATGCTAATTTTTCTTCTGATGCTAAGGTAACGAAAACTAGCAGGTTATGCAAAGGATTCAACCGTTTATTTGAAGACATATAATAACGAGCATTACGTTAAGTATCAAGATAAACGATTGTAGTCGGATAAAACACTGTTTATTTCACCAATAGGTTCATTTGTTTCAATACGATAGTTATTTATTATACGAGTGGTGAAAGTGACATTTTATTTTACCAGTAGGGAAGGTTGCGAAACAAGGCCGATAGACCTAGAGACGCAATTATACAATCAAAATAAAATCATTTTACCAGGTACATACGCTAGTTATTAGACAGCGTTACTGACTTTCCTTTTATTTGAATGTTAGTATACAAATCACTTAATTGGATACCAAGTTACATTAAGACCAGGTGTATGTGATACAGCTGATCAGACGGAGGTATTTTGTTTTCTTCGTTGCATTCACAGTTTTATCTCAACATTCGAACATCGTCTCGCTTTTTGCACTAGTGCTAAAATTGAACTTTTCTCACGCTGTGCATAACCTAAAAGTAACCCACTTTGTTAGTGAATGCCTAAAAAAGGAAATCTCATCATCCTAGACAGGAGACTGATTAAGATAGTCACTTTCCAACTAATTTTAAAATTGTTCTTTGAGGTTTGCTACATAATGACATGATGTGCGCGTCAGGAATGTTGTCCATCGCTCTGAGCGCGTCTGTATTTATAAAACTGCTTCACAATTTCCCACGACTATCAGACGCCGTCTTCCGCAAAGCTCTCACAACTCTCGGAACTCCAAATACAGCGGTGAAATCCGAGCTACAAGCTGTCGAAGCCCCGGCCAGTAGGTGGTGTAGCCATCACCACACCTCCACCTGCAACTCCCCGTCCCTCTCTCTCTCTCTTTCAACGTCATTTGTATTTCTTCCTAGAACTCTCAGACCAGACTGTTGTCTCAGTCATTAGACATTCCAAATCTTAGAGAACAAATGCCAGTGTAGACTCCTTTACTCACACAAATAGTCAATTAAAAATTACAGACTACTTCATAAATCTGTACAAAAAATATTTTTCCTCTGCCATCCTGTCAAAGAGCTGACTTTTTCTATCCTGGCCAGCAAAATAATATTCCTAATAAAAGTATATCACGATTCCTTTAAGGTACCTTTAACCTACCTTTATACTAATTACACTTACTAAACTTAGTAATCTCACGTGGGCCTTCCTTTATACTTTTCCCAATTTTAACATAATTATAAGCTGTTCGTGTCGATGAAAGTGTGGATCGCCAGGCGTGTCATTGCCTGAATCGACACTGAAACACGAAATCGATAGCAAAACACGATTTTCTTTACTGTTAATTATATTTTTTTACATTGGATAATCATTTTTACATACTACTAACATGCTGGTAACCAAACAATAAACTATATCCGTTTTACGTACTGTAATTAAAAATCGATAGGAAAATAGCATGATTATTTGTCTACAATTCAAACATTGATGTTTTAAACATCAATGTTTTCATCGATGTTTTCTCGTCGATGTTTTCATCGATGTTTTCTCGTCGATATTTTCATCGATGTTTTCATCGATGTTTTCATCGATGTTTTCATCGATGTTTTCATCGATGTTTTCATCGATGTTTTCATCGATGTTTTCATCGATGTTTTCATCGATGTTTTCATCGATGTTTTCATCGATGTTTTGGTAAGATTTACCATCCCTACTCGCGTGGCCGTGGCGCGCCTGGCGGCGGCTCGCGGCTGCGCGTGCCCCGCGGCGCAGGGCCTGTTCGCCGGCCATAAGGAAGCGCGCTGGACGCATTTCACGCCCAACGACTTATTATTTATTACTAGGGGGCGGATTTTGATGACCTAAAACATCGCCAAAAATGATCGATAAAATGCTCTTAATGTTTTTAAAATGCCCTAAAAACGAAGAAAAATGACGTAAAAATGTGATCAAAACCCATTCGGATGGACATATCAAGCTGTTGGATTTGATACTGATGTAATCGAGGCTTCTTCCATTCGTTCAAGTGAACTCAGCTTGCAAACGTTTGGTGAGGACTGTTCTTTACAACGAAATATCTATCTTTGGTTATCCTGAAATCGCCCGAACCGACAATGGCGATGATTGATAGATGTCACAGGTACCTTAGATTACAGAAGCACAACTGACATTACGCTTTCTGAGCAAAGAAATCGAAAAAACTACGAGAAAGAATAGAAAAAAATGACATTGCTTTAAAATCCGCGCCCTATTTATTACTTCGAGTCCAGCGGCATCGTTGTCCCGGGGACCTAGGTTTCGAGTGCCGATAATGGCGGATTTCTGACACTATCTAGATTGCTAGGTCAAATTCAGATATTGTCTTGGGAAGAACTGTTGCGGACGGCCGCTCAGATTGATACTTTTCCGTGGTTTCTCCGATCGGGAGTGTTACCCTAAAAATCAGTCCTCTCGGACAGTGGAAAATCTTTTCTTCCTAATTCTTATGCCCTTCTCTCCGCGTGTCCTAGTGAGTCTCGTATGAGGAATAATCGTGCAAACTGAAATGAAAAGGTCGTTGATCACGGCATTGATTACAGCGTGGGAGGAACACCGCCAAGTACTTTGCACTACCCTTATGGGATTAATGACCGAACATTTTCAGGTGAATGCCCAGCAATACCCTTCCACATCGGCCATGGATTGCGCGCGATCTTTCCTTCCTCTTCCTTATCTTATCCTCTCCTCTCACACGTACATACTAACATGTTCTACACTATCACACATGTCAGGATATCAGTTGGAAGCTTAGAGCGGATCTGATTGGCATAGTATCTGATGGAGTTATCTCGACGGGGAAATCCCACATATGCCGATGGTTATTAGGTCGGTACCGGATCTCACCGTCCAGCAGGGAAGTAACATCGCTACATCCCGGGGTAAAGAACATGCACTACATTAACGGACTAATTATTATAGCATTGGACTTGCCTGAAAAGATCGATCAACGGAATTAATGGGTTAATGAGTTGGCATGCCGGACTAAATAAATAAATTAATAAATAAACAAGTACTCGCTATGAATTCAAGTATCGGAATTTTCGCCCAAACCATGAATAGACAAAAATTATGATCGGATGAAGTATAATTGTGCAATATAAGGTAGAGAAAACATATAAAGCGGAAGAAACATTCGTACATTTGTTTTCTCCAATACAAAGCCCAGGTTGAGCGAACTTAATTCAAACGTCGCTGCTGAAAAATGGAAAGTCCGCCGCTGCGCCGCGAGTCGTCAAAATGTCGTGATTGCATTAGAAACCTTATAAAATATTTTTGTGAAGAGGTAAACAATTATATTTGGTAGTCGTGTATTCAATGTTGAACTTGTTCTTCTCAAGTACATTCATTAAATGAGTTTCTAAGATTTTTAGAAAGACACAAAAAATTATAACGAATTTTATTTAATCACCGTCTTCTAACTAAATGAATGGAGATGTGGTAATGAAATGTTGGGTTATAGTTCCTATTTATCAAATATTTAATCCTAACTTAAAAATAAAACACATTGACTTTCAGCTATTGTTTCATGGGAATACGATGAAATTACAGCTCAATTTAGATTTATTTGATATTCAACAAAAATGCGAACACCTTCAATATTTACATTCAGTTTGATGTTATTTTTTATGATAGCGATATTGATTTTTAAGACCCCCTGTAAAGCTAATTTGTGTGTTACACTAGCACAAAAAACTTCTAGCGCATTAATGAATTACCTCACGAGGCTCCAGGGTACACCATAACTAACGAAGCAAAATGACTTAAACATCCTCGTACGACTCCCAGCTCGGAAAGAACATTACTTTACACTCATAGTTAGCAGTCCCGTAGGGAGACACTGGCTGCAGAACAAGGAGAGAGTTTGGTGTGGCATGCTCCATTTGTCGACACGGGTTTTAGAATGTGCTTGGAAACGAAATAGCTTCTAGTGCTCGTCACAAGTTTATATGGAGAGAGAAAAAGAACATGGAAGGACGACCTGAATCCGTTACGTGCCGTAGAATTCCTGTAGTACAAGTGAATGAGTGGTTTTCTTATGCAGGAGTAGCTATCATTAGAAGACTGAATGAAAGTAAATTTTAGAGAAGGTATTTTGCATTTGGTTTGTAACATAAATAGTAACGTCTTCGAATTAGGAATAATGTATAATAAAATCGCTCTTTTGTTACCACAAATTTTGTAGCTCTGAAATCAAATTAATATTTCAATTGCGATTGATCGGTATGATAAATATCATACTATTCCCCTAACCTTGCGTTTCATATCACCCCTCTTGGAAACCGTATATATTTCAATCAAATGCCGTTATTTTGTTTCAAGGTGTATGTTTTACAATCAAACTTCTTAACAATATAATTTACGTGTTTTTGTGAGTTAAACTGTGTTTTTGTGAGTCGCCTTAAACTCGACAGTTAATTAACTACATTTGAATATTATTTAAATATAAGACTGGAAAGATGCCACTTTGCACCAACAAATGATTGACATCCTTTACAAAAGTTAAGTATTTTCCGGAATAGTTCCCAATTTAAAAGCAAAATATTTCCTTTCCAATTGCTAATACCTAACATCATTGCATGAACGATCATTAATATTGTAGAAAATCCTATGAAAGCAGTTCCTTGAAGTTACATAGATGGAATAATATTCGCTTTGCAATGCTCTTTCCAGCTACATAATGAAGGATGGGCACAGATGCGTGACGCAATCCGCAGATGTGATGTTCCCTCCCTTACGCAACGCAGCCATTCGTCTCGCAGGATCGGCGTGCGTCTAGTGCAGGGGTGTCCAACGCGCAAGGCCTCAAGAGCCACAACTAAATTGATTAGATTTTTTCGTGTTTCCGGGCGCGTCAACTGCTTCGGTCATTAGTTTCGTTAGTGTATTGCATGTTTTTTCTCGGGAGATGGCGTTGAACTTCCCCTGCTGGATGGCGAGATCCGGCACGGGTCTACCGTCGGCTATCCCCCTAACCAGGACTCTCTCACCAGCGGGGCACCGCCCCAGCCGGGACAAGCTCTAAGCTCCCGACCGGTCTTCCGGAATATGTGGTAGTGTAGTGCATGTTAGTGTAAGTGTGTGTGTGTAAGGGGAGAGGATAGGACAAGGAAGAGGAAGGACAGATCGCGCGCGGTCCGTGGCCCGTTTGTTAAGGTACTGCTCCGGCATTCGCCTGGTGTTGATCGGAAAAAACACGGAAAACTACCGATCACAGCAGCCGGCGGCTAGAATTCTCCTCCAGACAGCGACTGAATTCGACCAAGCTGAAAAGCTAGTGTCGAAAATCCCGCCGTCGTGAAGACTCGACTCTAGGACCTCCCGGTCAGAGGCGCTGCCGTGACATCAGTTGATACACTGAGCTACCGCTACTGGTGACACAACTAGTGGCACAACTGGTGACACAACTGGTACCAACAACTGGTGACACAACAATCTTTAATATGGTCGTGGGCCATATTTTCATTACTCGGGCCAACCATACTTTACTTCCCCGTACTGTTGAGCTCGGCGCTTCACCCGGCTGCTATGAAGGGAGGGAGCGACGGACCAAGCGTGATATCAGGCCGTACCATAGACAACGCAGTGAAACACATTGGGAAGATTTTGAATGTTTGAATACGCTAGGGAAAAAGACCCTTAAGTATAAACTTACTCTATTTTTACCTTACAGCACGTGTTGACCCCGGCAAGGCGCGTGCTTTTGACGCACAATGTTCCCACATTATACCTTAATGTTTAAGCCTCCAAAATATAAGAAACTCTCTTGGCATAAAAAAACGAAATTTATGAAATATTTAATTCAATTGAAGGTTGCAAGACAATTATCTTAATATTGCTGGTCTTGATTATACGATCTGAATTATTGTAAATTTACTGTTCTTCTGTACTGTATTGTCCTGTTCTATACTTTTCTGTACTGTCCAACTGTTACTATATTTCTGTTTATTCTAATGCGTAAAATGATTCTTTGGTATTAATCAATAGTGGTCGCTAATGACCTTAGATGTTTATAAAGCGACCTATAATAAATAATTTGGAAAAAAATGTTGTCACCCGACATGAATGAAAGTGACTTTCAATTTTGACTAAAAACCTGTCACAGGCCACAATAACCGCCCATACGCACCCGCATGCAGCTCGCCAGTTGGACAACCCTGGTCCAGTGAGTGCCCATTCCCAAGGAGAGACTGCGTTATCGCCACACGTAAAGTCGCTTCTTTAAGGAAGCACTCCCCGCACAATGCGGCCGCGTGCAGGTCAAGCGGGGCTCCATCACACATGGAAGCGCCGATAGTAGTGACGGCGATGGCGGCAGGAGTTGCCAGGGATCACACATCTGCTCGAGTTGGGCGCGTAGACAGAATTTTAGTACTGAGGTTCATTCTTCGATGAGACCTCTTCATCTCTGGGGGGCACACATGTTTGAAAGAAGGAACACAGGTACACAAGATCTCGTTTTTATTCCTTGAAAAGTTTGACCCTCTCATTTCTAATTGATCTTGTGTTTTGTAGGTAATATGCAAATATCTTGATAATATGTGACCTATCTGTAATTGCAATAACAATTCTGAATTGAAACATTAACAGTTTTTCATATGTCACTTTTACAATGACATTTACATAATAATTCACAAACACTTCAATGTCATTCGTTGGAAAGATATTCTAGTGTAAGAACTTCCGAGATATTTTCTTACTTATTGCCAGTTTTAGCTTCATTAAAAAATAACCAGTCACATGCGGTTCTCCCAATGTACAATAATAGAAATTACTGTTTTGCAACGTTGTATTGCATAAACATTCCAACAATTGTCCAACAGTTCTAGTGAGTCTTAAGGTCAAAACTGGCCCCACTAAGAGTTAGTCTTAAATCGATAATCGCTTATTTTGTCCATGACAAACTTAATGTTCTTACTGTAATAAAATGAATAAAAGCAAAATACCTTTTGAGTACTTTGAATATTTTGGTATCGGAAATAATGGTCCCCTCGTGTCGCTATGAGACATTACGCCGCCAAGGATTCAAATGATAATTAAAGATTACTAAATAAAATTTAGCCAAATCACTCCGCTTCCAGCCACTGTGCGTAGCTCGTTCAGTGATGGAGGCGGCGATGTAAGACAAAAAGATGTTCTCTCCTCCGACGCGCCCACCAACATGTGACCATTCATGTTCTCCCTATTTGGAGCCCTGGCTAGTGCCGACGCGTCCGCAAACCTTTTTCCGTTCCCGGAGTTTTATGACGCAGTGCTCTTCGGAAACTGTGATGCACTTCCATAGACGGGCTCAGAAAGGGACGGGGCGCGCCTCTATGTCGTAACGAGAAGCTCTCAAGATGAATTAGTAATGTTAACAGCGTTAGAAGTTTCCGAAGTCTCTTAAGACTTTCCTTTATTTGATTCCTATCTGTCCACAGGTCAGGAGTATAGATATGACTAAAACAATGAAGCAACTATAAAACGTGATACAAATACTTCAGGGACTAGTTGATGAATTACTTTTTTTCAAATTATAAAAAAAAGTACATTTTTGACACACGGAATGTCATGATTCGAAACTCACGACATGCGTGGGGGGAGGGGCGGATGAACAGTCGGAAACTATTTTTCTCCGCAAACAAAATGTTCAGTTCATCTATAATCTTCGGGATGTTGATAAAAATAAATTTCATTAAAAAAGTTTCTTAATATTAGGGTTTATTTAAGAAATATAAAGGATTTTATGTTCGGTAAAAAACAAAAGTATTATTTTACATATGTATACAACCAAGCTCATCTGAAATTCTAATTAAAACTTAATAGTTGATTTATGTTTAGTCTCAAGTGTTGTTCGAAACGATTATCAATAAGCACTCAGTGTCTGTGAAAGGTATCCAGACCTTAAAACCTCCTAGAGGTGCTGAACTTTTCTTTCTCTAAAACACTGCGGCGAAATATACTGGGAATATCGATTTATAGGAAATTCACATATATACGCAGCTCCAAGGCGACGAGCGCGAAAAATGTACAACAGGTGCTGTCTCTGCACTGTAATATAGGTCGTTTCCCACGGTTTTTTTCATTCGCTCGCCTTTCTTTTCAAACAAATCCTTATTGATCTGAACGAAATTTTGCAGGGCAAAAGGAGAGCATGTTCGCCGGAAGTAACGGTATCTGCAATAACTATATTTTCCAACAAACTTTAAAAAATATCGTGGCTAAGTGCAAACTTTTGCTGTAGAGTAAACCATTTGTTTTTTAAAGTTTCTATTTTTCTTTCTTTACGTTTTTACAGTTAACAGGTTGTTTTAGTGCCACAGAACGTTCTTAATACTTTACTGAACTTTTTAATAATACTTCATTTAAGGCGAGATCAGTATTTAATAAAAAAATGTGTGTAGTACACGTTTTATTATCCTCCTTTCATCTCAAATGCTCCAATTACACAATTACATCTGATAGGTTTACCCACGATTGTTATTTTCAATTTCCTTACTAATGAGACGACACTTGTAGTGTAAGTTACACTTCATGAGGGTTCAATTCCAGGTCGATCCATGTGGACTATGTGAGGATCAAACCGGGTTCTCGGGATTTTCCCGTTTTGTTTCACCATTGCTCCATCGTCATTAAGAACTATATTATAATAATTAAAACCAAAACTTTTTCGTCGAAATCCTCCATCTGCTAGTCCGAAAAATGTACAGACTGAGGACTATAATAAATATTTAAATAATACATCAAGTCCATGACTATGGTGGACAATGATTATTATATATATACAAAACCCGAGAAATAGAAACGACAAGAACTTATGTTCAGGAACAAACGTTTGAATGAAGTTGAAATTTTCAGGCGAATAAGATCGGTCGTGTAAATAATCGGAATAGCCAAGATCCAAAAAACGTAAAATTCAATTTAAGTTTAAAATAAACGCAATTTAAATTCATCACCAAGTATGCAGCTTTGATGTTAAATTATGTTTTCTCCCTTAAACATTCATATCAAAGATAGCGTGTTCTACATGTGCAATTCC
Source organism: Teleogryllus oceanicus (assembly GCA_964035755.1). Taxonomy (NCBI): domain Eukaryota; kingdom Metazoa; phylum Arthropoda; class Insecta; order Orthoptera; family Gryllidae; genus Teleogryllus; species Teleogryllus oceanicus. Next base: position 15,069,496 of record CAXIVR010000012.1, on the reverse strand, counting down.
GAGAGCTTTTTCCATTAGCGTTCCGTTTGGTGAGCTTTCAAAAAAGTGTCCTCATCGGATGAAGTAAGTAGAAAATTGAAATTAGCTTCTCGACAGAATTTGCAATAAAGCACAATTAGTTCCCAGAAGGTCGTAGTGGAAATTGAAAACTATTCTCAAGATAATGCATTGTCATGTTCATATATATGAATACTTTCTCCGTTAGTACGTCCATTTTCCTCTAATTCCGTTTCGTATTCCAACTGAAATTTGAAGACTTGCTTGTCAAGACATTTCTATTTTAAAAGTTTTTGCAAATACGTCAAGCAACTTTAAATAATTATACATGTACCGTATATGATAACGTCTACGTTTCAGTAATTTTCCTAGGTTTTCAAAAATATTTACCTCTTCTTCGTGAACCATTATTTTAAAAAGCTTCTTAAATGCAAATTTTAGGACAAAGTGCATTCGGTGGATCACAATGAGCTCCAGATACAATTTTAATTTTATTGGAATAAACATGTACAAAGGCACATACTACATCCATGAAGAAAGAGAGAAGTTAGCAACTAGTTAGTTTTGTCGAAAACTAAGTTTTAACTATAAAATCTAGGAAGATGTGTCCCAAAGTTTCAAGTTGACATTTGCATACTTGTCCAAGGCCTTTACAAACGCGTAATTTATTCATAGTATCTACATTACAAGTTATTGTATTCGTGGTAAATGAATGAGTGGTAACCATTTGCACCAAGTTAAAGAACCGCTTAAGATTAAAAAACGTAGAATATTTTCGTAACTTTTTTGACATTTTCTAGAGATTTGAAAAAACTTTTAAAGATTATATTGTTGTGCTCAATGAAACAAATCTGGAATTTAGATGAAATTCATATTAAAGACACACGAGCATTCGAGAAACATTAAACAATAACTGTAACATGTACTAAACTGTTCAGAAAAAAATAAGGAGAAACTCTTGGGTGATGCATTTCTCACCTATTGCATCCAACATTAAAACCACTAATTAATAAGACTCCTCTCTTATTGAAGTAGTTTATATTTAAACATTTTTAAAATACCATTACTTCATACAAACTTGCATAATAACCTATTTATAATCTGTAATTACTAATGTGCCGTCCTGGATGGGCGACGTGGTTGAAAGCGTATACCGACTCAGCGCTTCGGCTTCGTTATTTGTCTCTTTTCTCTTGTATTGCAGAGGGCCTCGCGTTCTGCTGACCCCAAATCAGAGGAGCCCACCTGTGAGTTCGTGTCTAGTGTATTGTCGAATATGTGTCCTTTCTGGACGTAAAGGGTAACCGGCTGTCGGCTGGATAGGGCCCTAAAATAATTACTAATGTAAAATGTTCCAGCTACTCCAAGTCCACCAACCAAAAAGGAGAACATTTAACAAATGTGTAATCAAGACATCCAAGGTCACTTCGTACGCGGCCGCGGGTAGGAGGTGGCCCAATAACTTCCGATTCCACCCGTTCATCCGGCCAGCGCGCGTCGTAAAGCAGCCTTCCGGAGGTTTGGGCCGCGCTCGTTAGCTGGACGAACAGAAGAGCCGGTGTTACGTAAACGCGATCATTTCTGCTGAGTGCTTTTCCTAGGAAGCTAAAAATCATTAGCCGAATGCATTATGAAACAGTTCATTACCTTAGCGTTGCGGTCGATGGCCACGTGAGAGTCCAGCGCTGCCTTCGCGAAAGCCACGGTGCCCCAGGCGGGGCGGGACTAGGCGGGGCGTGGCGGGGATGGCGGGACGTGGCGGGCCGGGCGGAGCTGGGTGGGGCCGGGCGGGGCCTGACGGGGCCGGGCGGGGCCTGGCGGGGCCTGGCGGGGCCGGCGGGCCGGGCGGGCCGGGCGGGCCGGCGGGCCGGGCGGGCGGCGGGCCGGGCGGGCCGGGCGGGCCGGGCGGGCCGGGCGGGCCGGGCGGGCCGGGCGGGGCCGGGCGGGCCGGGCGGGCCGGGCGGGGCCGGGCGGGGCCGGGCGGGCCGGGCGGGCCGGGCGGGCCGGGCGGGCCGGGCGGCCGGGCAGGCCGGGCGGGCCGGGCGGCCGGGCGGCCGGCGGGCCGGCGGCCGGGCGGGGGCGGGCCGGGCGGGCCGGCGGGCGGGCCGGGCAGGGCGGGGCGGGAATTTGGGAGTATGCCAGGGTCCTGGGAGTAATTTTTCTAAGATTTTTCTCCGCGAAAGGTTTTGATTTATTATTTTGTTTGGAGATACGTCAACAGCTATGGCCATTAGTTCCGTTAGAGTAATGCATTTTATATCGTGAAAGGTTGCGGTGTTTCTCCTTGCTAGAGATCCTGCGCCAACCTAACCTACACGTCAACTTGTGGGGAGTTTCCACCTCCACCTATCTTCGCCAGGGCGGCACCACCCCTGCTGGAACAAGATCTAAGTTCCCGACGGATTTCCCGTTATGAGTGGTTATGTGAGGAAGTTTGAGTGTGTGTGTGTGTGTGTGTGTGTGTGTGTGCGTATGTGTGTGCGCGTGTGTGTGTGCGCGTGTGCGTGTGTGTGTGGAGTAAGTGTGAAAGGGAAGAGGAAGGGTCCAAGGTGATGAAGGATAGATTGAACAAGCCTCGTGGTCTGTTAGTACTTCTCCTGCACTCGCCTATCGTTATTCGGAAAAACCATCGAATTATATCAATCAGAGCAGTCAACCTCAAGAATTATCCTGCAAACAGTGGCTAAATTTGACCCAGTCGTGTAGCTTGTGTTGAAAATCTGTTACCGTAGGGACTCGAATCCTGAGAGATCCCGGTGCAATTTCAGGAGTTGTTGTCTTGAGCCAACTAAGTTTTGACAATATTAAATACAATATGACACTAATTGATCTTTTAAGTCTTGACCGATTATACGTGGTTGTACAGTGTAGTTACAATAATATAAGTAAAATTAGAAACAGTACAGAGTGAATCTCTGGGTATAATATACTGTATTTTGGAGGCTACATGTTTTATGACTGGTTTCTGAAAAGGCTGTCTGAACTTACCTGAACCATGTTGAAGCTGGGTTGTGGGCCTTCAAACAAGGATGTCACCACACGTTGCAAAATTCGACATGCTAAATTATGAGTTACACACGTTTTGCAATTGATCATATGAAGAGCTTGGGGTGGTAAAAATCCACATCAGGCCCAGGAAGCTTCACACTATTCACAATTTTAATATATCTATTTTAGAGAAAATGTGGTGTAATTTATTTCTAGATATACATGTCTTGTTCACCTTTCTGAAGGGCTTGGAGATGAACAAAATGAGACACTATTCCATCACAATATTATTTTTTTTTAAGCGGGGGTTTGCTGTAACTAGTGAGTCTTATATTGTTCCTGCCTGAAAATTCTTCCGCGCAATTTGCGTCAAATCAGTTTGCAAGATAATTATATCCGCCACCGATTATCTCATGAAATTTAAGAGCGTTTACAAATTAGAATGGTATTGTCATAATCTGGTCGCCGAGAAATGTTTGTCTTATCTCTTGCTGCTACCCGTACACTGCACAGGGGCATTTGGATCGGTCATCCCAGAAGCCTTAATTGTAACCAAAGGTCGCTGCTAGGCATCCAGGTTTTGAAATAAGTGTGAACACAATTTTATGGAAGAAATCCGTGATTTATGAATTGTTATATTTTTGGAAATAGTTTTATATATTATTATTCGTAATTATAATGTAGTGTCTTTTGGTCCCAGTAAGTTTGGATATCCTGTAACGCAAATACTAATCCAGGTTGATAAAAATTTCTCGAATCTCTGAATGCCAATCGCATTATAATATATATCGTGTGTGATATTCTGTTTTTGCAAAATTCTATGCGTGTATTCACCAACAAAGAAAAATGGCATACTCCGTGACAAAACTTTTAAAACACACGGCTACAGATCACCAGTTCGTCACTGCGAGGGGTGAAACCTTTTTTCTGCCAAAGCGGTAACACTGAGAAACAGCAAAAGCGGTGTGCTTAGCATTGATTGCGCAACATTCAGTGCTTCATAATTACGTCCGAATTATTGTACGTTTGGCGTCTGCAGTGGCATTGGACATGGATTAGCTTGAAGTAAAAAAAAAAATGCAGTCAACGCTGTCTATCGTAGGGCAGTGATTCACAGGCCAGAAGCTCTTCATATTGCTGGCAAAATATTTATTTTATAATTTGAAAATGATTGCGAAATACACATTTCTTTTCCCAGAAATGACATCTTGGATAACAGTAGAACCTGAAATAAATTTTTTTCACCACGTAGACAATTATTATTTGACAAAATACAACAGTCATATCTGGAAATACAAACATTTTCAACATAGTGACTTTAGAGTCTATTAAAACGTATATTTCCTCGGTGTGCTAGTGTGTCAGTGCCAGAGCAAAATACTTTTGGAAACGTTGTCCGGCAACGCGATGTGTCTGGCAGTTCAGAACCGTTCAGCTGTTTAGAACTGTTCTGTGGGTTCCATTCAGTTGAAGGAAAGGGTATATTTATTTTGTTCACGTCGTTAGGCAGACAAACGGAAGGGATCTCCTGGCCCATAGTATCATTCGCGCAATCACTACTTAATTCATTTTTGTATCGAGAAGTTACGATCTACTTTTGCTTACGTATCGACAGAACCGTATTTTAAAAGAAGAATTTTCAAAATGTAACACTGCTAATAATAATGCTTCGTAATAAAAATAACTGCTAATAAACAACACTGAATAGTCATTAAAAATATTTGCATCTCATAATAGACTGAAAACGTTAATACAGATTGTTATGTGAACGCAAGCGTTCTACCGCTGATCGATAGAACTTTCGCGCTCACCCGAAATAGTCGCCATAGAGTCGGCGGAGAGAGAACACGAATCTTCGTGATGCGGACGTTCGGAGGAAACGAGAAACAGCGCGTCTGTTTCAAACGAGAGGATGCGGGTTTTTATTGGCATGCAAAGATGAAGACGGGGCGCAGAACCCAGCGGTATTCGCTCAAAATCTGACTGCCTTGCGTATTGGCACACAACTCTCCACTGAAATTACAGTTTGGTGATTGCCACAGGTTGCGGCTCTTTCTGTGCTTTTGTAAATCCGTACGATTCATCTTTACACACAGTGTAGATATTTCAATCACACTATCTGTTGATATTTGGACACAGAAAGGAATTGGCGGTTTGTTGGAAGTGGGAAAAGAAAATTCGTAGATCATTGCGGGGATGATTTTGCAGCCTTAGGATGTTTGCGGACCACCACTGTCTACAATAAAATAACGGGCGAAAAATATTACACTTTTTCATTTTCAATAAACCATTTTCTTTTAAATTATTTCCAAAAACATATGGTTGGTAAAATCTTTAATAAGCAAACGATGAAGGTTCACCTTGCAACTATTACAATAAACTATAAAATCTTTGAATAAACATGTATATGATAATAATTTCAATATTAATAGATCCGCAACGGACTTCGAAATCACCCACCTCGTACATGTAAAAAATACACCAATTTCTTCAAGCGTAGTATAATTGAAACATTGCTCAAAATACACATCCATATGTCTTGACTCGTCAAGAGGTCGATGCACGTTTCTATATGACAAAATAACACGAATATTGTTCTGGACGTGTACAAAAAATGGCAGGGGCGCGACTGGCGACGGCCCGGGGAGTCCCGGGGCGACGCGGGTCGCTTTGAAAGCGCGTGACAAAGCACAGGAACTCGCGGGCGAGCAGGCTGCACCGACGCCTCTCCATTGCACGGTATGACTGTTAAGGCGGTTCCACACATTCGTTATTCGGCGAGTAGCGAGCAACCTCTGGCCGAGTCCCAAGTAGTTGAATGGTTGGTTGTTAGGGATTTCGGACGCGTCAACTACAGAAGACGTTAATCCCGTAAGGATAGTGCATGTTTTTCTCCTCTGGAGGTGGCGGTGTTCTTCTCCCGCTGAATGGCCTACCGTCGGCTAGCAGGGGTTCCCTCAACCAGGTATCTCCCTCCTGCGGGGCACCGCCCCAGCCGGGACAAGCTCTAAGATTCCGACCGGTCTCCCGACTTGTGTAGTGCATGTTAGTGTGCGTGTGTGTGTAAGGGGTGAGGTTAGGTCAAGGAAAATCAAGGAAAGATTGCGCGCGGTCCGTGGCCCGTTTGTTAGTGTACTGCTCCGGTATTTGCCTGATCTTGATCGGAGAAACCATGTAAAACTACCGATCAGAGCAGCCGGCCGCTAGAATTCTCCTCCAGACAGCAACTGAATTCGACCTAGCTGAGAAGCTAGTGTCGAAAATCCTGCTGCCGCCGTCGGAACTTGAACTTAGGACCTCCCGATCAGTGTTCCTGCGGTTATGTAAGTTTATTCACTGAGACACCTCTCTCAAGAAATATAGGTGAGTTTCTTGCTGTTTGTCAAGTGACGAACATTTGGTGCTCACCCCACCGACCGCGTATCGGTCTTTTGGAAGCGAACATTCGCCGAACGAATCATCTGTTTGGGATTGGGCGAATAGTAAGCTCACTTCTCCGTGAATACCGAATGTGTGGGCCCGCCTTTAGGACTGACATTTCGTTGACAGATGCAGCATTGCTTGGCAGGCTATAGCGCGAAATTCGTGGAGTACCACAGGGGTCGAGTAACCACTTTTAATACTTGTGCCAGACCTTCAATCTAAAATTTGATACGATTTTGGTAGACACAGATGTTTTACGCAGACCGCGCAGAACATGTTAACGTTAATTCCGTTTAACTATACCAGTGCGTGGCAATATTCGTAAGTGAATTTCCATCTCTTTCACGTACGAACCCTTTTCATCTTTTAACACAAAGTCGTCTCGTTTCGACGAGTCGCGTCACGTGACGGTCAACCCTGAAGTTATATCTTCCAAAGGGTGTAAATGCATGCATTATCTTTGCTTCCTCTCAATAATTCTTAGGTTGTTCGCTAAGAGCGATTGTCAGCCTCACTATCAATTGATCAACCCGATGAAAACGTGATCTCGAAGCACTTTGTCATACAATGCTACTGAAATTATAGTTTTCTATTACACGATCATATAAACTGAAATTAATGAAAATTTTGATTTTCTCTTAAATGAGAATCTAAGTAGCTATTTTAAAAAGTGTACGTACATAAATGATTTTTATTGATCTACACATTTTGTAGCGTTTGGTACGTACTGCATTGGCATTTCAGTCTTATTCGAATTTATTTTAAGTATTTTTTCTAAATACTTTACGAAGTACCCGTCTCTGCAATATTGAAAAAGAGTAACTTTATTAGGTTAATAATAATAATAATAATAATAATAATGTTTTTATAAATAAATTCACTGAAATGTTTTAAAGTCCTTTTAAAAGTAACTTTATAAACTTTAAATTTCGAGTCATGATTTGTCTTTCTAATAGTTCCGTACCTGGTAACATCACACGGTCCAGGGAGCTGAAATTAACACTTAGAGAATATTTTTTAATATTCAGCAAATCAAATAGTCTTGTGTAATAATGATTTCAAAACATACTTCACACTCGACTTGGTGTGTATTAAAACTGCGTTGTAGCAGTAAGACTTATGAATGCGAAATAACTTCCATGAAGCGTTAACTCAACGAAGGAGTTCATTTGTCGCGAAGGTAGTTATTAGGATGCAGGTAGTCGAACGCCACAAATAAGCAACGTCTTTCCTTCAATAATGAGCTGTATCCGACATTGCGACGTGCAGCGTACTAAGTGCTTCGAGGACACGTCGACTACTAGTCGGTTATTAAAGGATAAGATTTCAGTGTGATTTTGTTCAACTGAAGGTTTCGGGTAGGAAGCGCGAACTTACCAAACACAAGACTCGTAAAAACACATTATAACTCGTGCAAACTAAGCAAAATGACTTTAGGAGAATTTGTCTATGAGAAAAAGAAGCAAACACCACGTATTTTGGGTATGAACGTTACTAATGTACTTCACAATAATGTATTAGAAATGACTGACTGTTGAGTTCGCTCTTAATTCACGGAAATGTTCATATGTATGAGAGTTTTGAGAGGAGGAAGTACATATGCATTGGATGGCAAGTCAGTATTTTTCGCTTTACTTTCCTATTCAGATTCTGGCTGTTATTTTTCGAAAATGTTCAAAATCTGTTGATGGAATTCCGTAGGTGAAACAAAAGTTTCTGCTGTGACGATATAAGTAGATTCTAGGGAAAGGGTTCGCATAGCGAGAAAGAAGGCCAGAAAAGGAGTCGAGTGGGAGCCTGCCTGCTCGCAGTCCTTGCAACGAACGAGCTGTTTAAAAATATAGGATACCATCGCATACATCAATACAAGGAACCAGGGGCGCTGAGCAAACACTTCACTCCGGTCGCCTAAGACAGGCGCAAGAAGGGGGCGTGTGATAATTTACGGATCATACGGAAGTTTTTTTTTTTTAGGCTCAATCGGGGGACAATATCGGTGTTCATGGTATAGATTAAATTTCAGAATGCTTGTAAATGTTTGTAATGTTTTCAACAAGCAATTTCTTAATTATAAGGATTTCTTTAATATTGCAGTTTAATTACGAAATATAATCAATATAATACAAATGTGTTCAGCCGAATATAACGGGCTACTGACAGAGTTGGTGGAGGAAAAAATGTATTAGCTTGGAAGCTGTTTTGTGGGTTCGCCTTTCATTGTGGAGTACCTGAGAAGCAATTAGGTTTATATGCTCTCCAGTATTATGAACACAGTATTATAATATATCAGGTTAATACATTGAAATGAAAATAAAAAGATGAAACCATAAAGAAGCTTTGGATATCGTAAAAAATGGAATGTTTATCTTATGGAAAGCAAGTTGTAATCATTAATTACATGTCTGCAAAATTAACATATTTTTACGTTATTTTAAACTTACTTTTATGTTATCCCCATGTTAATTTCTTCAATAAAACATTTTTCTGGGCCTTCCGAAGATCCGTAATTTCCGTAGCATTTCATTTACAGTGTCACAACTTCCTCAAATGCTCTTTAATTCAAATGGTACGCAGCGTGAGAGTTCACGAAGCGTCATATTCTTAGAGTTTAATTCGCTCGCATTAATTCTAATAGCCATCAATGCGAAACATTCGCTTATGCAACTTTGCGCACCCTTGTTTCAGACAAAGCACCTCGGCGAGTCCACAAGCAGTGCGCATGTGGTAGCAGAGTGGAGCCATCGGCTGGAGGAAGCGGAGGCCGCTGCAGCTACTTATGAACGCAGCTGTACAGCTGACTACGCCACCGCCATCGACCGGCCTGTGAACTCCGCCTTCGATTAGGACGAATTTTCAAATATGCCAAAACGCAACGATTTTTTAAGTAATAAATTAATACTGTACATATATAAAGTGCTTGGGAAGCATGTTGTCTCATAAATTAATTATGTCTTATAAAAAATAGATGCTACTAGTGGAAAATAAAGGCTTCATTACATGATCCAGTGGACATTTTGAGGCGCCTGAAAGCGAATAAGTGACTGTAGCGCCGTGAGCGACGATTTGAAGAACTTAGTTCTTCAGAAACGAATAAAAAGATCGTATGAGTCAAAGCGTCATTCTTACGATCTGTCATTACGGATTCGTGTAGAGGTTAAGTGCGGTCACCGGAGGTGACCGACATGTGAACAATCTGCACAATGGACCTTGTAATGTGCCTAAAATGTGGTTGTGTACTCTACAAAGCCAGGAGTGTACATTAGAATGTGATACATATTTTCTTAAAGGGTTTACAAAAGCAGAATTTGTAACCACTCTTTTTAGCCGATTCTTTACACAATCCTATTTTCTCTCGCCTGCCAAATCTGGGCCCGCTGCGCGACCCAACGTTGGCAGACAAAACCACAGGTGCCGAGCTGGTGGTCGCAGGACTCGATTCTCTGAACCACAAGGTTATACCTGAAAATCCTGCGTCCCCCAGTTCGAACATCATAATGCTTTTTGTTAATTTGTTTTATATACATAGAGAAAGTTATTGAGAGATATAATATACATTAATAATAACGTGGTGTTCCTATTTGTTTATTTTTGATCCGTGTGATTGTGATCCAATATATGCATCTTTCTGTGTATTTGCACACAATAGGAATAAATTTTATTATTCTTTATCAACGTGTGTGCGGTGCCTTTATTTATTGTCTACAGCTCCGCTGTCTATATCCTTTCTCCCCGTCCATCATGACTCCGGCCGAACTCCAATGCAAGAGGCTACTAAGATGTAAGGCAACGTGGTTGGTGTGGCTTACGAAAATACTCGAGCTATTTTGTGATTCTTACGATGGAAATATCTCTTCTTCTTACACTACGCCACTCTAAACAATAATTATGGACGTATTTGGTTACTGGTAAAGCTGCTTTTTTTTTATTTTCAGACGACTTGACACTCAGGAAAATAATGGAAAGTTACGTACGTGCAAAATGACCGGTATAGAGAAAGGTCATGAGGTATCACTCGATAATATGAACTGTATGTATAAATGTGAAGAATGGTTAAAATTTCTTAATTTTAATTTGTGGTAATGTACTGCGAATCTCGGATTAAGTTTGTCAAAAAATAGAAATGCAACATCGATGAAACCCGTAAAATTGGGTCACTTATCGACTGATACCTTCACGCTTGCCTCCGATGATTTGAGTTGTCTCAGAGAACACATCGGCAAAAACCGTAACAGACTACCACCTCACTACTGATGGGAGACCGTTCCTTGGAGTCTCAAATAAGCAAGTCTCCTTTCTCATCACTACCTACAGCCGATACCGACCTTACGCCGATATTCAAATTACCCATCCGAACACATCGAAAACGCACACACAGACATTGCGAATAGATTTCAATTGAAAGAACGACGACAAATTGAAGCGTAGCTTCCAATTGCAAATAGGCAGGCTAGCGTTTGTTGATGGAGGCGAAGTTCAAGGAACAGACCCGTTTAAACTCCTCTTTTCTTCTAAATACACAAGCGTGTTCGAAGCAAAAACCTTTTTATGCCCATCATTCTGAAAACCCTTTCGCGAAAAAGCCACCAACGCCAACTGAGCAACGAGCGTTTTTCTACATTTGTCTTCTTCACACCAGTTCGGCTCGCACGAACCATCCGCAGCATCGACGGAGGTAGGAGTGAGAACTAACGGCGAACCGTAGAAGGTGGCGAAGAATTCACCGAGGAGTTGGCGTCCCTCAGCTGCGAGCGGCTGCTTGGGGATGGCCGTCTCGTGGAGCTGAGGAAGAGGCGGTCCGTGGCGAGGGGGCGGGCAGCCGGACGAGGGGCGGCAGCGGCGGGGGAGCTGGGGGCTCGCCCGGCGGCTACGCCTCCTCGGAGCGGCGCGCGGGGGCGTCGCTGTATCACCTGCGGGCAGGCGAACAGACGCCGATCCGCCACTCAACGACGACACTCGTTTCCTTCCGCTTACGTTTACGAGAAAGTTAGTTGAGCCTCATACCTTTTCAATGGAATCAAATACTTATACATCGTAGTTTCCATTGAATCGTAGCTGGCAAGTCTCATTTATTACATTGCAGAATGTCTCAGAATAAATGTTACAAACTTCTAGGCCATATAGAAGATGTTAACTTTTTGCGTATGAAAATGTATAAGAAGACAGTTTCTATTATTTGCAAGTAAGAGTATGTATATTTATAAGTGTCACAAAAAATGTAGAAGTATCGAAGCACTGTCCCAAATTTAGCACGAATACGTTTGAGTGCCCAAGAATAAAACAAAATATGTTGTCGCAATTCAAAATGTTACACAAAAATGTATTATCGTATATTGAGTTAAATGCAATCCCCACCAATCCGAATAGTCGAGATCTCTAAGGCAGTATAGGCCCGAATAGGCGATTTCGATCCGAAGCACCGTGGGTTCGAATCCCACCTCGGACATGGTTTTATATGTTTCGAGATTGTGTATGTTGTCTGTGTGTAATGTCTCGTGCGTGCTCTGACGTTGGCGACAGAAAGGGCATTCAACCGTAAAATCATCGTCAAATCTGTATATAAATGGAGTGTGCGGGAAATTATTAAAAATGAGTCCACCCCACTTAGCACACACTCCATAGAAATGGAAAAAAAGGCAAAGATAAAAAAGTTAAAGGCAATTCCCAAAGCATCAGAACGGCATTGAAGCTTGGTATCGCCGGGCAGTGGCATCGAGTGGGACCTGCAATAGCGGACAGAGCGGGCGGATCCTGAAGGGGCGAGCGGAGCGGAGTCGGAGAGCAAGCAGTGGGCGGGGCAGAATAAGGGGAAAAAGAAGGGAATCTAGAGAAACGGAAGGAGAGTAGGAGATGGTGGAGCGGAAAGAGGAGCCAGAGCAAAAACGTAGACCAAACGAAAGAGAGAGTAGTGGCGGCAAGAGCGGAAAATGCGGGTGGGAAAAATATAGTTAGTTAATGCCTTATTTTACGTGGCGACACTGGGGCCATCAGGCCCGCTCTTCCGTCTAACCACGCAAATTTCGCTACGCTCCTTTCACCACCTAGCGGAGAAAGGAGGTATTTTCTGGGCGACGAAACCGGCGGAACTCAATTTTGTCAGAGGCTTCATTTAGGCTTGAGGAGCTTTTACATGCAGTAAATCTACTACATGGGACATCCGGCTTTACTTCCTCTCCGAAGGAAGGCGTACGAAGGATTTTTTCGCCCTTAAAAATCCAAGGCTTCAATCGGGTTTGAATCCGCAAACTCGGGTACAACAGTCAGATACGCCAGCCGTTACACCACCGAATCCGCAAATGCGAAATGGGGCTGGATAGCTGGGGGTGAGAGGTGCGAGTACGGTGGAATCGTGTGGCGCCGGCGAAGCAGTTTAAAAGAATGAAAAATAAGCATCCGGGCGTTGCTGGATAATCAGCTAGTTGTATAAAAAGAAAGTCACATATGAGACATTACGAACTTCCGATCAGAACCCAAGCATCGAAGATCACATCTACCAAACAAAAAAGGTGAAAAATTTCGAATAACGAAGTTACAGATGCGATATTTTCCTTTGATTGTCTGGCAACTCTTCATGCTTTGGTGTTCGGAATGTCACGTTTTAACAAAGGAAATAATTCGTTTACTTGTAAAAACACCAGTACATCTTTGACCCCACCACATGCCATAGAAGTTTGTAATATTTATTCTGAGACGCCTATATACGTATGGGGGTCTATCTGAAAAAACAATTTTTTCATAGATCATTTAAAATATATCAATCGAAATCCACAAGTCTACGCAAGATTCCGAAAGGTATAAAAATTAAATAATATTGAAGCTCAAGTAAACAATTTTTAGCAAAAACTTGTTCATCAGGCTACCCTATCAGTCGTTAAGTTATATTAATTTGCTTGTATACTGTCATCTCACAGGTGTTTTAAGTAGCTTTTCGTGAATGGAAAAAATATTGTTTTAAGAGTAATATTTTTAATTTATTCAGATTCAAGCGGTTCGGGAAACTTGCTTCCGATTTATGAAAAATATTGGTATTTTAATGGTAATTATTTGGTATTATCCATAAATTATTTAATTCTACGAGCGTTACATTTACTAGAGCGGTGGAAAACTGATTACAGCAAAAGTTTACCTGGGACAAACACAGAACAGGGTAACAATCAGTATTATACCTTAATGTAATTTTTTTAGTAACCTCACATTTTTCAGAAAATATACAAATTGTTTGTAATATTTTAGAATGTTCACTTTACTTTGATGTTTATTTCATTTTTATTTGTAGGTATTCGTCATTATTTCTAACATAGGACAAAATATTTAGAAGTAGAAAAATGGGACATTCAGGCGTAAAGTACAAAATATATCAAATAAAATGATATATTTATACCATCTAAGAAATGATACATATTGGTGCATATCTTACTTTAGATTAACTGTGAAATAACCGTACCATCTCACTAGGGCAGACGTGCCATGCACATCATGCATCAACGGAGTGCTGTTCCGCAGGTAGTTTGCTGTGCCACGGGCCTCGCCCAAGGGCTGTAAGGTAGCATGCGGAGTGTAAGTGCATCGACGTGCTGTTAATGTCCACGATTATAATCTCAATGGAAGCAATTATAAACATCCTCATGTGGATGGGTTTCAGTAGCACAAAAAGCAATTCCAACACATAAATAATAAGCATGCAGAATTATCATGTAAAGCACTTCAAATATTGAAGATATACACTGGCAGCAATCAGGGAAAAGCTGTAAGCATCAAACAACACGAAACTCTATTCATCCGATGGAGAAACGGTGTCACAATTTTATACGTTAATAAGCATTCACGACTCAAATATCAAACTGCCCGGATGCAATGCTGTTACGTGATGTATATTTGGTTCAATAACAACTGTTTTGCAGTAGAAAGTGCACGGTGAAACATTGGTGACGAAGCAAATAAACATAAAAATGCAAACACAAACGAGAGTCAGCCATCCAAAAATAATGGTGCAACGTTCATGTTTGTCGGCCGTTCCATTAAAACACCAGGTAAATCGGTTTTATCAAGCACAAAAACGGAAGCTAATAGGAAATGTGTTACGTAGACACGGCGCGTGATCAGAATTGACTTTTGTAAATTCATGAAGTGAAGTTCAGTTATGTTTCCACTCAGTTTTATCGCTACAGTTTCCACAATTTGCGTGAAATATCTTTCGAAAATAAAGCCATAATTGACGATTGCAAGCTGAAGAACTATATTCAAAACGCAGTTGTATTTTAAACGTATAACTTATGCTAATCTCATGAACTCTATAGAGCACTGAATATAAATGCAAACGGAAAATATTACCAGATTGCAATTACATAACTTCCCAATATTTAGAAAAAGAAAAGTATTCTCAGGTTTTGTTATTAATATACAAATATGACAAAATATTCATAAGGTAAATTCTTAACAAGTCATTAAAACTTAATAAAATCTGCAAACAAGTGCAATCCTCACATGCACATTGGTTACCATAATATAAACCATAACCATACCAATAAATAAAGTGTGATGCAATGATGTGAAGTAAAAAGTAAGATTTAAAAAAAAATATACACGTCAAAGAATTTATAGCCTTTAAATTGACACAAGTCAGCAGTGATGGTCGTATTTAAAAAACTGTTCTTTTATATTCACTTTATATGATGCTCTCCATCAGGTTTACTTTAATTACTTATGAATCATTCAACTAGAAGTGTTGAAAATTCTTTGGAATTCGAAGAAGAAAAATGGAAAGCCTTGATTTTCATGAATAACGTAAACAAACAAACGCAACTCCTGAAAAGTACAGAAAACGTAGCTTCAAAGCAGTGAGGGAATACAATTGAGGTTACTTATTTTCCGAAATAAGTATAGCGAGACAAAATTGTGAATTATTGCATTATTCTCTCTAAGGTGCACAGACAAGAAACAAAAATGCCTAAGCACATGCAGAAAATGCCATTAGTTCATGCACATCCCGTACTGAATACCAATGATAAGCACGCCAAATGTGAAGGACAGAGGCAGCGAGGCGCCATGGGCAGGCGGTGGGCGTGGCTCGTACCTGGAGATGAGGATGGTGTCGACCTGCGTGAGGCGGCGCGCGCGCTCGTCAGGCAGCCGCTGGTGGCTGGGCACCAACGTGCAGCGCGTCGAGTGGCGCGGAGGCGCGTGGAGGCGGATGCGCTCCCGCCGCCCGCCGCCTCCGCCGCCGCCGCCGCCACCCCCGCCTCCGCCGCCGCGCGCCCGCGGCCGCAGCAGCCGCCGGCGCCGCACACGCCGCCCGCGCGCGCTGCCGCCACAGCAGCACCGCCCCTGCGCACGCACGCGCGCACGCGCTCGGCTCAGCATTACGATTTCCAGTGTCTGATTACAGTAGACTTGGGTTATAGTGAGCTCGGATATAGTGAGCTCGGATATAGTGAGCTCGGCTATAGTGAGCTCGGCTATAGTGAGCTCGGATATAGTGAGCTCGGATATAGTGAGCTCGGATATAGTGAACTCGGATATAGTGAACTCGGATATAGTGAACTCGGATATAGTGAACTCGGATATAGTGAACTCGGATATAGTGAACTCGGATCACTTAAACTCTTCGATTATTAAATCCATAATTATGTCCACTATTCATCATTCCGAAATTATATTTTCCCACCCAGGTACGTTGCCTTTTCCCCTACAGATTAAGTATATCATTCAAACATTAATTGAGTCTCTTTGGTAAAATATTTATCACGCACATTAGAAAAAATAAATAAAACTTTTGGGATTTTAATTCATAATTTTTTCTTGTTAAGTTTTCTTAGTATGAGCTGAAAAGTACGAATAGCAATTTTCGATTGCAGGCAGATGTTTTTTTATATGACGGCATGCAAAATGATATGCCAGATCATTAGTTAGAAAGCCCCACTGATTATGAGTAGGCTGCGGATTTTGCATATTTTTATCTTCTTTTCCTTAAACGTAATGATATGCATAAAGCACGCACATTCATTTCTTACTAGTTGGGATCGATATACAAGGTCTTATAGTGCATATTTTTGCATATTTATAATGATTGAGCATATTTTTTATTTTAAGAGCAAATATTTGCATATTTTACATTTTTATTTTTATTTTTTGGTTCCTTTATAAAATTCAGAGGAACATTGAGATGGCTTTCGAGTTTTCATCATATCTGTACGACTAGAGCGGTGAAGTTCATCAGGTCCGTGGGAACGAAACATGTCTGACTGAATTTTGTAGCAAAGTCATTCAACAATTTGCCAGGACCAATAGGACGAGTCTTAACAGAAGAAATGAAGATAATTCAAGAAGAAAATTTTGGTTTGAGAACAATGAAAAAGTTATGTGATATTTTACAGAAACGTATGGTGTTGAAAATTACACAATTAAAGAAATTGAAGCTTTTAAGAATTGTCCCCAAACTCAGGTGAAGTTGAAAGAACCTTGTCTGTATAAGAATTTTCTTTCCGGTAGCAAAACATTATTTATTTCAGAAAATTTGGAAAAATGTTTTATAACCTCTTGCAATTGAAATTAAATTCAATGTGTAACATTCAACATTTAAATTCAACTATTTTGTAAAGACTAAAATACGCACTTTTCTCTGTGCACAGTTTTCTTTTTATGTGCATATTTAAATCAAATTTACATGCATATATTCAGAATTTTTAGTGCATATGAATCTGTACCGTAATTATGAATTATTACTCTATTACTGCGCCATTTGAAAAGCATATTTGAAAAATGAAAAAATAAATAAAATCAGAAAACGCACCAAGTAATGAAAAGAATACCAATATTTTTAAACAAAGAACCTACACTCATGTTCAGAACAGTGGTAAAAGTAGCTTCTCTTAAAATTTACCAATTCCAAATTTCTTCCAAGGTTTTCTGACCCTCTGTGAAAACTAGTGAATTACAAAATAAACATTGAACGGATCTCTGTTTTCGTGTTTTGATCGCAGGCTTGTGAGGGCTCCTAAATCTCATGTCAAACATTGAGCGACAACATGCTGATAGTGTGTGCTGGTTTGGCACACATCCTAACTGTGGGATGTTACACATCGTGTTCCTACATCCAACATTGTCTTGCATAAGATCAGGAATACATGACACGCACATGTGATGCGATTAGGCGCAATGCTAGTGGCTCTACAAAGGACTGTTGTGTTCATGTTTCCTTACGGGAGATATCTGTGTCAAATAGTTACACGATGAAAAAAACCTTTAGCCTTCTTCCTTTTATTTTTGAGAAGCAATATATAATTTCTTAACATTTCACCGAATAATCGTAAAGGAGCTCTTTTTGTATCTTTTATTATTCAGATCATCTTAAACCCTTTTTCATTTTGAAGTATACTTTTCTAAATATATTTTATATTGATCCTTGGAAATGTAAGTTGATAATTACACATTCGTTAATATTCCTGAACAAATAATTAAAGCTTATTTAAAATTATTTTCTTTATGAAAAAAGGTTATTTTGATTTTATTTGAATTCATTTTCAATTCATAACTACTGTTTACATTTGTATTTTTTACTATTGAGTTGCAACACTTTTTTTAAATTGACAAAAAATCAAATGTATTAAAAAGTACTGTTAAGATAAATCAATTTTATGTCTTTCTAAATTGCTTATTTCCAATGTCGTTGCGAGAATCATTTCATGTCTTAATATAGTCTAGGTATTTATTAGAACACACTGGTATTGAAATATATTTTTCACATATCATAGAAATTCTCATAGTTATTAGAATTATCGTCCTTTCTCTCTGCTTTTCCGACAAAGACTTTAAAATTCATATAAATCTAAACCTTCAGATTTATTTTCTATTTTCATTTGAAAATTTATTTAAATGAAGAAAAATTGAATTTTGTTTTTGAGGAGAAAAAACGTTGTTTCTTTTCTACTACGACATGATGACAGGACGTTTTAGTGTCCACTATGACATGTTGAGATTTCACCAGAAATAGCAACACTCTTACTTTTTATGGTACCTTTACTGTATCTTTTACTCAATTAGAAAAGTACACGAATTCTAGATATTGAAGAAATTATTTAAATATCAGTACATCGATAATATTTTAAAGTTAAATTGAAAACACGAGAAAATATTAGTATGGATTTGATATACAATTTTATACGTGAATTAAGAAGAAAGAAGAGGGAAAAAGTGGAGCTGTTAACACTGAATTTACTGCCATTATAAACTAGCATATTAAAATGTTTAAAGGGAAAAAATACACAGAGAAAAGGCATAAACTCAATTCATCAACATTTTATAACTCAATTGACGTTTCAGTCAACGCCATATGTATGGTCCTCTTCAGGAGAACATACATACATTTGATCTGAAAATACGTGAAGAAACAATATATATATATATATATATATATATATATATATGTGTGTGTGTGTGTGTGTGTGTGTGTGCCCACGTGCGTGCGTGTGTGCGTGTGTGTGTGTGCGTGTGCGTGTGCGCGTGCGTGCGTGCGTATGTGTTCAACTGGCATAACTATTAGTACTACATTACGTATATCCAGTATGTATATGTTTCTCCTGAAGAGGGCCGTCGATTTCGAATCGACGTTCGACGAGGGTTTCGACTTGGTCGAAACGTCAAAGGGGTTGTAATAAAATGCCTATGTTATAAGGTTACGATTTTCTATATTTTTGGATTTTAATCTTCGTAATTGTATTATCCAGAGAGCTTTTCTACTGTATCAGTCAGTTGCATAGCTGAAAGAGTCAGTTGCATAGCTGAAAGAGTCAGTTGCATAGCTGAAAGAGTCAGTTGCATAGCTGAAAGAGTCAGTTGCATAGCTGAAAGAGTCAGTTGCATAGCTGAAAGAGTCAGTTGCATAGCTGAAAGAGTCAGTTGCATAGCTAAAAGAGTCAGTTGCATAGCTGAAAGCGTCAGTTGCATAGCTGAAAGAGCGCGCGTGCGAGCGAGTCCCTCACCGACGAGCATCCAGGCGAGCTGCGCGGCCCAGACGCCGCCGGCGAGCGCGTGCGCCAGCAGCAGCAGGTCGAGCGCGGCGGCGGCGGCGGGCAGCCACGGCACCAGCGGCACCAGGCGGTGCGCGCAGCGGGCGCTGGCGCGGGGCGCGCGGCTGGCGGGCCGCCGCCGCCAGGCCGCCGCCGCCGCCAGCGCCGCCGCCGCGCAGCACCAGAGCGCGGCGCGCGCCGGAGCGCGGCCGCCGCCCACGCCAGCAGCGCCAGCGCCGCCGCCGCGCCGCCCAGCGCCAGCGCCGCGCGCCGGAACGTCGCCCCGACGGCTCCGCGGGGCCCGCGCCGCCCGCGCCGGAGCTCGCGCCGCCGGGCGCCGTCACCGTCGCCACCTGCGCCAACACACAATCGTCATTTAGGCACCAGGGGCGTTGTAAGCGTGCTCATGATCCACAGACGACAAAAAGCCTCAGAGCCTTTGGTCCAAGGGTCCCGAGATAATTAGAGCTCAATAAAGGCCGTGGTGCATACAAGATTTCATTTTTTACTAATTTTAATAATCAAAGGAGGTGGATCTACACACGAATTTGAGAGGACAGTCTGTCTAAACCGTACTAGTACAATCTGTCTAAACCGGAATCGATTGGGCCCCAAAGAAGTCAGGTTTTGGGAGGTTTCCGCTTTATGCAAGATTTTCCATTTTGTGACACTTGCGATATTAACGTTTCTGCCCTGAAGGTAGTAAATGACATGACTTTATTATAACTATCAAAATATTTTAATATATATCTATTTACGGAAAACTTCATCAATAAGTGAATATTAAAACATCGTACAATAAACAAGATTGAGGATCATTGTATTTAAATTTCAATTTTTAATTGTAATTTTAAGTCTTGCTTTGCTCTGGCAATGTTATTTCATATTTCAAATATTTAAAAAATATGCGAAAATAAACATTTTCATTGTGGTATCTGCTTGCTTTCGTGGCCATATTGTGTCGCGAAACCTCGTGTTTTTTTTTATAAAATTAAGGCCTTTTAAAAATACTTTGGGTTTTATTGTTTTTTAATATTCGAGAATACCACGGTCATATGAAAAAAGATTAGAAAATTATCAAACGAGACCGTTAGACAGCCTTTGATAACAAATCCTGTATTCCAAAAAGAGGTTACAATAGGAATATCGTACGTTTTATTAATTTTGTACAAATTAAAATGAAGTATACATTTCGTTTAAATTTGAGCATTCGTTCTGCGCAAGGTGACAAACTGATGTTGATTGTAGTTAAAAGGAGATCGTGTATTATAGAATGTTTATGTTCCTAAAATTTTCATTACGTCACTGATCTGAATTTCATAGATTTGAGTTTAGACAAAGAGGATAATTTTACTTTATTTAAATCTGATTTTCTTGCCCCCTGACAAGTTATTCAATGGTATTTTTAAAATTAAGTTAATGTTTTTCCATAAAATTATGGTCAAGAAATCATAAACTAACGTCGTTATAAATATTATTCGAGAAGATATTGTTTCAATATTTATTTATTTTTCAGTATTAACATTTTTGAACAACTTAATTGAACAACAAATTTTTTGAACAACTTAACAATTTTTGAACAATAATGTCCCAAGTGAGCAAAACTTTAACTATAAAAATTATATTTCAGTTTAAAATTAAAAAAAAGAAATTGTTATAATTTATAATTAGAATTAAAATTTTTTCACAGAACCACAAAAATCGTGAATTTCCGTTGATATGTGGAAATCGATTTTCCACATATCGATGACATAACTTTCTATAAACAACGGATAGTTCGTCGTATACGAAAAATAAGAAAACGCCTTCTACTAATGTACCATCTTAAATAGGTCTCACGTTCTCCCGACCAGACAATTCGGATAATACAGTCTCTTGAAACAAAGAGTAGCGTAGAAATTTGCGCCGCTGAGTCCTTCATTCTGTATTCAGTTGTCTGGAGAATTCGAACTTAGTGGTATTGTGTGTCTTAGGAACCTTCAATCTTCTAAAAACCAATATTAATTGAAAACTCCATTATTCGAAAATCTCCAGTATAGGTTTAATCGTTATCATTCCTCCTGAAAACGTTTATTCTGCATGGCGGGGCTATTGGTAAAAGGATATGAAATAGCGACGGCCGTTTCAATTTCCACTGCTCTGTATATTTAAAGACTCTCGAATATTATTGACAACGATATCTGGTGGAGAAAGTGAGAATCGCATCCAGGCGCTGCAAAGGAGATGCTGCGCGGAGCGTCAGCTGAAAGGATCCTCTAGACCTGCTCCAGAGTTAGGCTTCAAAGCAAATCCACGCACGTAGTTGGTTAGTTGTTAGTGATTCCGGTCGCGTCAAATACTGAGGTCATTAGTCGCTTAAGTGAAGTGAGTGTTTTCATCGGGAGATGGCGGTGTTCCTCCCCGCTTGAAGGCGAGATCCGGCGCCGACCTACCGTCGGCTAGCGGGAAATCACCCAACCAGATATCTCCCACCAGTGGGGCACCGCCCCAGCTAGGACAAGCCGTAAGCTCCCGACCGGTCTCCCGGCATATAAGGTAATGTAGTGCATGTTTAAGTGGGTGTAGGGACAGGATAAGAGAGGGGATAGAACAAGGAAGAGGAAGGAAAGATCGCGCTCAGTCCGTGGCCCGTTTGTTAGGAAACTGCTCCGGCATTCGTCTGGTGTTGATCGGAGAAACCACAGAAAAGTACCGATCAGAGCAGCCGACCTCTAGAATTTTCATCCAAACTGCGACTGAATTGGAACCTAGCTGGCAAGCTAGTGTCGAAAATCCTGCCTACGTCGGGACTCGAACCTCCCGGTCAGAGGCGCTGCAGAGACATCAGTTGATGCACTGAGTCACTGCTCCCGGTCCCAAGTACGGTAAGCCATTAAACGAATATATATTAAATTTTGTGAAATTACTGAAACACTATTAAACTGGCGTACCATTGTGAGCGCACACGACATCCGATACCCCTTTCACATAACATCTATTTGAAAGAGAAAGGATGACAACGAAACATATTTATTTGTATAAAAACTATGCCAGACACCTAACACCCCATTTAATTGTAGTTTTTAAAGTGAAAATCAACTACAATAAATTTATATTTTGAATTAAATATTTTCACGGAAATGTTTTCTGATACTTTGCTTGAAATCTGACGGTTATTGACAAATAAATATACTTGTACTATTAAATCGCAATAGTTTATTTTAATATGAAATTAGAGATTTTTCACATAACTCACTACTTTTACTACGGAGTAGAGGTATGCGGAAAATCCAAACCTCCTAAAAGTAAAACGGTCCCAAAATAATCACATTATGTAAATTATAGACTGAGGCACATAACGGGGGGCTTTCGGTTATAAAACTGGGGCTTTAAGACCGTTGGTCGTTACAGATGATCGATGCGTCGAGAAACGTTCTGTTAAGTGGACCATGTGTTGCGAGTCAGTTTGCACCTGTTTGGTTTAGATTCATTTTTCAACAAATCCCTAATTTAATTTCGTTACTTCTCTATCGAATTCTTTTTCTTTTGACTCTTCATTTGTTTAGATTGTGTGGATTTAGATTGAGCTGAAAACTGATCTGTACTATCGAAATAAAAGGTAATATCTAGTCTCGTGAGAAAACTTCGTACTCTGTACATATTTGTTTTAGAAGGGAAGATTGTTTCATATCAGAACCAAACTTTTAACGGACACTTCTAAACATGACTTAGTATTGTGCGAGAGAAATAATTGTAATATTGCTAAAGTTTTGTTTAAATTGCGCATAAAATCTTTTTTAATTTTATCGTCAAAGATTATTTCTTTATTTTTCCTTCATTTTAATCTAACGTACATTTCGTTTTCTGCACTTTTAAGACCACTCATGTTAGGGAGTGGAAACAATCAAAAGAACTAAATTTCCCATCATTTAATAGCTGAAAAAATTGTCATTTCACGGAATGCTGCATAATAAACATAATTCGGGCCTCACCTGCTCCTGCATTTCCCCACATATTCTCCACCTGTTCCAAACTCATGTCCCCATAGAGCTTGTCTGTCACCTCAAACGTCGAGTTAGTCTTGGGAAAATATGGCTTTAAGTGAACCTTAAAGTCATATGTTAAAGCAATAAATTAATTTAATTCTTTGTATTAAAATTTTTGAGCTTGCGTTTCGTTTCTCAGTTATGCGAATCGCTTCTGAATAATGCGCAGTTATAATGAATAGCAGAAAACGGTTTTGTATTACTTAATTCGATAAATTTTATTTTATTCGAGTTTAATTAATTCAACATTGAGAAGTAACCGCCTATCCAGCAGCAACACAAGTACAGGGTTTGTGTCTAGAGTTTCTTGTAAGTTGTCAAAAAAAGGCGTTTATATTTCAACGCATTATACAGCACGCGTTGCACTTAGTAGTTACGTTAAATAGAAGAGTAATGCCTTGAAACGTGTTCATAAGAAGTTGGTCTGAGCAGCAATATTAGCTGAAATCCTGCAATAACGTAAGCAGCTACCGAGAGCGTAATTTAAGATAAGTACTCACTATGGAGTACTTAAGTACCGACGCCGCGAGCGGAGCGACCACTTGGTAGAGATGAGTCATATACGAGACAGCCACCAAGATGCAAATGAAGGACGTAATGTTTTCATTGCACGTCTAGTCCCACAACAATGAAAATGGAAGCTCTTAGATAGGGAATAAGTTTGAAAGAATCAATGGTTACATTGTTGATTTTATATCGTTTTCTAAATAAAACTTCTCTTTCGAGAACTTGTGATAACATAAAACGTGAGTTTAACTTAATGATTTTCGTTTTAGCATACAGTCTTGAACATGTCCAGTTGAGCATAGATTTGAGAGGAGTTTTTAAAATGTTTTGTTTAAGTGAAGAGGGGCGACCAACACGTTTCACTAAATATTTTGAGTAGAAAACCGAGTTCTCTACTGTTTCTGGGTGCTGAAGACGAGCTTAACGGTTAACCAAACATAGATAATTATGTTTCCGATAACATTTTCGAGCATTACTGCGTTGACAGTTTCAGTTAATACGATATTGCCAGTGCGGCGCCAGGAAGTAGGTATATTGCCATACTCATGCGTGTAGAGTGTTGCCTTTGTAGGTTCAAGCAACCAACTCGCACCAAGCTTTTCCCAAGAGTGTTTCTTTTGAAGTAGAATGAATGGAAGTTATCAACATCAATAATACGAACACTGTCTTATATAATAATACTAATAAAAAATCGAAACCTTAAACTAGTTGCGGGAAAATGTCCCCATCATCAGTGTCACAGCAAGAAACCTGTACAAGATTCGAAAATGTCTACGAAATATTTTGCGTTTTGCCACTGTTTCCTGTATTTTATAAAACAAAACAATTCTATTGTTTTCGTTGACAACTTCTATTCATTTATCTTCTACAAGAATTACCAAAATCTTAGCTGAAACTTCAGTGAGATTGTTTTGTTTCATTGAGAGGCTTACGAAATTGTTTTGTTTCGTTGAGATAAATGTTATAATCGGAAATCGTTTCAGACTCATGTTCTTCCATACTTAATGTTTTTCTCGAGATACCGTGCATACATTAACATTTTTTTATCAATAAATATTTTTTTACAACAAAAACCTTTATTTGACAATCTTTGACCCTCGGAATGGCAACAGTCTGAAATTTCATAACTTCTCAAAAACTCTCAATTTTTTTCGTTGAATATAAATAAAAACTGAAAATAACATTTTAACATAAATGATTTCGAATTAATGCATTAAAAATTACAAAAAATAAAAAATTAAATTAAAAAATGCCAATTATAATTCTTAAAAATGTATCAAAATCCGAACACTTCTTTTTTAAAATCATGGTCAGTTTTGGATGCAGGTGGACTCACCTTGATCTTCTCCTTATACTCGGCCACCACCGCATCGATGTCCGTAGAGCTGTCCCTCTCGTCCTCCTCCTCGTCCTCATCGTCGTCCTCCGACTCGTCGGAGTCGTCTTCGTCGTCCTCGTCGGAGGGCAGGGAGCCGGCGAGCGAGAGCGTGGAGGAGGGGGCGGGGTCCGCCCCGCCCGCGGCGCCCTGGGCGGCCGCCCCCGCCAGCAGCGCCTCCTCCAGCGCGGCCCCGCCCCCGGCCTCGCCCGGCGACAGCAGCAGCAGCTCCTCGTCCGCCGCGTCGCGCCGCAGCCGCCCGCCGCCGCCGCGGTACCCGGCGGCCAGCGCCCCGCGCGCGTCGCCCCGCGGGCACGCCCCCGCGCCCGCGCGCTCCCCCGGCTCGGGCGACGCCGAGCTCAGGCTGCGGACACACATCAACAACAGCAACTGTAATAATCACGGTTCTCTTTTTCACGGAACGCGATCTCGTGGCGTGGCGGCGCCTGGGAAGACGCGCTCAAGAGATACGGGCGAGGCGCGGCTGGAGTCGAGTGGCGCTTACATGCCGTGACACTACGTGGGACGTCTAACTGCGTTCCTTTCCAGACACGACGTACGCCGCTGGGTTGATTGATTGATTGATTTTTTCGTGTTTCCTGGCGCGTCAACGGCTTTGGTCATTAGTCCCGTAAGTGTAGCGCATGTCTGTTCTCGGGAGATGGCGGTGATCTTCCCCCGCTGGATGGCGAGATCCGGGGCCGACCTACCGTCGGCTAGTGGGGTTTCCCCCGAACCAGGACTCTCCCACCAACGCGGCACCGACCCAGTCGGGACAAGCTCTAAGCTCCCGACCGGTCTCCCGGAATGTGTGGTAGTGTAGTGCATGTTAGTGTAAGTGTGTGTGTAAAGGGGAGAGGATAGGACATGGAAGGGGAAGGAGAGATCGCGCGCGGTCCGTGGCCCGTTTGGTAGGGTACTGCTCCGGCATTCGCCTGGTGTTGATCGGAGAAACCACGGAAAACTACCGATCAGAGCAGCCGGACGATAGAATTCTCCTCCAGACAGCAGCTGAATTCGACCTTGCTGAAAAGCGAGTGTCGAAAATCCTGCCGCCGTCAGGAATCGAACCTAGGACCTCCCGGTTAGAGGCGTTGCAGTGACATCAGTTGATGCATTGAGCTATGGAACGCGACGGAACGTAGATCCAGTACCTCGGGAATAATTATTAAATCAGATAACTATTTCCATTAAACTATTTCATATAACTATTCTACATATAACTGTTTCAATTAAATTAATAATTAATTTCAGGAGTGTTCCGGGACGTACAATTTCATAAATCAAGCACTGGTAATAATAATACAAATTAATTGTTACAAAAATAATATTTTACATTGACATATTTATTTGACAGATTTAACAAATAAATTTGTTAGGAGAGGACGTTCTAATTCTCAGTTTATATCGTGGGAACCTCTGGAAAAACGCAGTAAAAATCGCGCCTTTTTGAGTTATTCACATCAATAAGAGGTGATCGTCCGTGGGAGGAAGTGCGGGCAAGATTATCAAAACCAAAATACGTCGCGCGGAAGGACCATTATTAAGGCTACAAAATTCGGCAAAGTAAACAGAGAACAGATGTAGCAAATTTGTCATTTGTAAACAGAACAGTACAAAATTGGAACGAATTATCTGCAACAGAGCTGGAGACTTTTCATCGCAATGTCAAAAAAAAAAAAAAAAAAATAACATTAGATTAAATAAATTATAATTTTTTGAGAATATGTTTACATTAAAAGTAACTTTTTTTATTATTATTGTTATTTTATAAGATGTCAGTTTTAGAACGATAGGGTTGATACATTAATTTTGTAAAATTGCTTTAAGTTATTGTATGTATTAGTATAATGTTTCTTTGATGTTGGTTTTGAGTATTTGTTGCAACTACTCAGAAAACGCTGCGCTAGAAATAGTCAATGTATTCTTAAGTAGCAAAATAAATATTCTATTCTATTCTAATTGCTTTGCGCAGAAACCCCTCATCTTTAATTTATACAGATTTGGAGATATGTTGACCGTATACGATATCATATGAGAAAGAGAGAGAGGAAGCGAGAAAGAGAGACATAAAGCGAGAAAGAGAGAGAAAGAAAGAAAGAGAGAGAAAGTGAGAGAAAGAGAGATAAAGAGAGAGCAAGAGAGAGAAAGAGAGAGAAAGAAAGAAAGAAAGAAAGAAAGAGAGAGAGAGAGAGAGAGAGAGAGAGAGAGAGAGAGAGAGAGATCGTGGAGGGCGGACATGGAGGGTTACTGCACCAAGCTATTCCAATGGTGTTTGTTCAAAAATCTGACTACCGCAGCGGGGAATTGAACCCGGATTTCCAGGTGTCCCGCCCGGATGTATTTTCTAGTTCTTTGAAGTGTGAAACATTTGTAACAATAAACATTTTATTTCTGTCAGACGTCAGTTGGCGATTGCTAAAGGGGAAACATACTCCCATGGAATTGTTAAAATTTAAAGTTGTGTCCATTTGGTGAAATGTAAAATACTAAACATTTTACCACAGGGCACCATTATAATAATAATAATAATAAAAAAAAAAAATCAATAATATAACATATAATTATATAGCGCAGTGTGATCAAATCACTACATACAGAGAAAGAAATTTCATAGTACCAGAGAAGATTAGTATCAAAATAATAATTTAGCCCATTAGATGTTGAAGTACTGCTAACATGCTCAAGAACCCCGCATACTTGATTCCGAAGCATCACATTTTTCTTCCACTTTCTACTCCTCTTTCTTTCCAACTTTTCTCTTTGTTCTTCTCTGACTTCTAGTTATTTTCCCATTACTCAGGGTTATTAAGAATTAATTGACAAACGTGTAGAGGTTGGGTGACGGTGAAAGATACTATTCACATTTTGTCAACAAACATGTGGGGACAAATCTCATATTAGAAAGTTTTACCGGGCCCAATTATGACATGGCCTCCCTGGCAATTGATCGTACATTGGAATCTGACTAGTACACGAATGTTCACAGGATAACCTACGTATTTGTAAAAACATTATCAACCCCTCAATGTAATTGAATTCTAACACATTCATTTTAAACCTTTTGGCATAGTAAGATCCAGTTTCCAATGAGAAAGAGAGACATAAAGCGAGAAAGAGAGCAAGAGAGAGAAAGAGAAAGATAGAGAAAGGGGGAGAGAGGGAGAGAAAGAAAGAAAGAAAGAGAGAGCGAGAGAGAGCAGAGAGAGAGAGAGAGAGAGAGAGAGAGAGAGAGAGAGAGAGATCGTGGAGAGCGGAGATGGAGGGTTACTGCACCAAGCTATTCCAATGGTGTTAATTCAAAAAGCTGACTACCGCTTTATATACCTCTTTCAACTTCATTGATATGCAATTTGGTTTTCCATTCGTGAATATTTTCGAAAATAAAAATTATTGAAATGGCGAAGAACCTCTGTCAAAAACAAAATATCCACTCTTTAAAAGAATATAACTCTGAATATTTAAATATGAAACAAGTGCAACTCACTTCAGAAAACAAATATTTTTCTGAAGCAGTTACTTGTAAAGAACATAATGACAGTCATTACATTCTTTTCACACTAACAAATTGGGTTTCGGAATAGAGTCCTTTGCATATCTCCAACAAACATTTGAGGAAAACAGCACAAAATAAAAAGAGAACGGATGCAAGTTGCTATTCAAAGGAATTGAAAGTCACCACTGCGTTGAATCAAATCAAAAGCTACAAAAGACATGGTTCCACCTCCTCTTTTTGTCAGAGGGGAGAGTCTCCTCTCAAATAGAGCACAAAGGCATAAAGCAAAGAAGTAGCCGTGGAAACCCAAGAAGGCACACAATGGGACATCAGTAGGTCACCGAGGTTAAAACGATCATAAATAGAATTTCACGTCACTTTAACAATCGTACGTATTCCGAGCGAGATTCTCAGCGGGCCATCGTTAGCATTGAAACTTTTGACATCCCTCGATGAAAAGCCGAAGATGTGGTTGCTTCCATTTGTGGACGCGGACGAGAATACACGTCACTGAGCGCGTGCGGCTGGGTGATGTTAGTTTGGTTTGGTTTGGTTTTTTCGTGTTTCCGGGCGCGTCAACTACTTTGGTCATTGGTCTCGTTAGTGTAATGCATGTTTTTTCTCGGGAGATGGCGGTGATCTTCCCCCGCTGGATGGCAAGATCCGGCGCCGACCTACCGTCGGCTATTCGGGTTTCCCCCTAACCAGGACTCTTCCACCAGCGAGGCACCGTCCCAGCCGGGACAAGCTCTAAGCTCCCGATCGGTCTCCCAGAGGTAGTTGGTAGTGTAGTGCATGTTAGTGTAAGGGTGTGTGTAAGGGGAGAGGATAGGACAAGGGAGAGGAAGGACAGATCGCGCGCGGTCCGTGGCCCGTTTGGTAGAGTACTGCTCCGGCATTCGCCTGGTGTTGATCGGAGAAACCACGGAAAACTACCGATCAGAACTGCCGGCCGCTAGAATTCTCTTCCAGGCAGCGACTGAATTCGACCTAGCTGAAAAGCTTGTGTCGAAAATCCTGCCGCCGAACTAGGGACTCGAATCTAGGACCTCCCGATCAGAGGCGCTGCAGTGGCATCAGTTGATGCACTGAGCTACCGCTCCCGGTGGGTGATGTGTAAACAATTCGCAATTGACTTGTGCATCCAAATGTAGAACCAGATGGATGTACTCGTCTTTCTCTTGTCGGCATCAAGCAACACGGAGGCGATGAGCAAGTATTGGAAATCAAAAACTTTCAAGTTAATAATTGCGATGAGTATGTATCCACTTCAGATATATTTTACTTAAAACATTAATTAACTGAAATAATTCTTTTAATACCCTGTTATAGTGGTAAAAATAATTTAATATATAGCCACCACAATAATTTCCAGTAAAGGCATGATATTCTAAAAAGATGGAAACCTTAGCTATGAATCCTTCTGTTTCGTAGATTTAGTTCTAGTTCAACACAAATGACAATAAATAAGTTGGCAAAGAATATGCTAAAATTATCAATTTCATTGTTGTCATTCTAGCTTTAGTTTTAGTTGTATAAGAAACTGACATAAATAAAATGTGATCATTAAAATCTTAGAATTTTTTTCTATAATTTTCGTGCTAACAAGTGGTATATTTTTTGATTTAATTGATACATTTTTCAAAATGTATTAACATAAAATGAATCAAAATGAAAAGGTTGATAATACTAACCGTATTTTCTGTTCTTTTGAATATGGAAATATTTCTTACGGAAATTTTGTACGATATGAAACCTATAATTTCTCATGACATGCCCTAAAACATATTGCCGCTACCGTTTATGAGCTAAATGAAAACGCTATATTAACGGAAAACTAGGTGGAATAGGAAATTGTAATTTAGAGTAGATTAACCACAAGCTAGTTAGAAATTGAATTACGCGGCATCTGGTGCTGCATTAAATAAATTCTAGATTAACACGGCTCAGATGATGATTACACTGCATTGCATTATCTCATTTGCAATGGACATTAACCCCAGATTACAGGCTGTCTCTAGCAAAAGCACGGAATTAAAGTGTAAAGAGAAGAGGATCGGCGAGTAATGTGGGACATGACGGAGAACAAAATTTATCGAGAATTACGTCGAGATTTGTCGAGGCTGTTTTGCGGATGGCAACGCTAGGAAGAAGTACGATTCCGTTTAATCTCATAAACCAAACGGACGAGCACTTTAAGAAAAATAGAGCACAAAGGCATGCGTGCAATATAACATAAATAAAAACATAACCGAAAGGCACTTTTGTATTAAATATGCAAGAGTAAGACACAAGTAATAGTGGTTTTAATTCTTTAAATTAATAAAACAAAAGTATATGATACTTCTATTTTTGAGAAAACATGACGTTTAATTGCAATGGATCACTACTTAAGACTTTCTTCAAAGGAACAGTAAAAAAATGTAGAAGAATTGGATGTCTCCATATACATGGAGTTACAGCTAAATTACTACAATTATTAATGAATGACAGCAAAATTGTTACAGCCATTTTCGAGTATTTTATGCTTGGTGAAAGAATCGATTGTTTATCATTTATTTATTATTTTCGTAATTTTTAAATAAACCACAAGTTTTATGCTAGATAAATATACGGAATAAAGACGAAAATATTAATATAATGTAACTATAGGAAAATAAAAACCATGAAGAATAAAATGACAGACAAGATAGAAAAAAGACAGAAGAAAAAGATAATATCGTAGGCTTCCGCGGCCAGAGTCATGATCTGGGCTGTCCGGGTGACGCCGCGTCGAAGGTTGGTGCCGACGTTTCGACCGACATATCGCGGTCCTCTTCAGTACAGCCCTGAAGAGGACCGCGATATGTCGGTCGAAACGTCGGCACCCCAGCCTTCGACGCGGCATCACCCGGACAGCCCAGATCAGAAAAAAAGATAGACATCTTTGTCAATGAAGTTATTAGAATCCCTAAGTATCGAAAGTCTCTTAGGATCCCTAAAGCATACAACTGCCATAATGATATTTTATTTTGTGCAATTTATTAAAAATCGGTGGTGCATTCTTAAATTTTCCATTACCGGAACGTATGATTTTGTTAGACTGCAAAATGCAAAATAGCATACTACAAACTGTCAGAAATAAGAACAGTAACGTTATTCTGACGCATTGTGGCATCAATGCACCCCAGCGAATCTATTATATTCTATAAAACGATGTTTCATTTACAAGTGTACGTTACCCACCAGTGTATAGCTTTATCTGAATTCGATTACACCTATTTTTATTTAACCCTTTTGTATGTTTATCTATTTTTCATGCACCATGAAAACGTAGTAAAATGACACAATTTTGACGACAACTCACATTTTGAAATATGTAGAGAGTTAATGTATACCAAGTTAATCAACTATGCGATAATGAAATGCGTTCCCTCCAAGAAAGCTAGATGTATATTCATGACGGCGGTAGGTAACACTTGAAATTCACCACACACATATTATGAGTTCACGCTCAGAAAATAATGGGTATTATCACGTCATACAGAAATTAGCAATTTTATTTTCAAGATATACGAACTTGAAATTAAATTTCGTGATTATATAGAGATGGGAAATAATTTTAATTTATTTGAATATTTATAAAAGGTCACATTTTTAGAGACGGCGACCAGTCGCAAATTTTCTCACCAAAGTGTCTAACTTAGTGAATTATAGTTATTCCATGGATGAAGAATGTTAGAATGCATATTTTGATCCAAATGAAAAAATAAATCATTTTTCTTATTTCCCAGTTTTTAAAAAACACGGTATTTTTCACAGAGGCTCTACAAACTTTTCATGTTTAATATCACTCAATACAGCCAAACAAATGGTGCACCTGAAAAAGAAGCCAATTAGCAATAAAACAATTAGCACTACCACCATCATGGTTGACATTGCAACAGCATTTAGTCAATAAGCACTTTGTCACATAACACTGGTTCCAGCGTGTGCTTGTTGTTCTAGATCTTGTTGAAAATAAAGATTAAAGAAATGAGGTTTCCATTATAAATAATGTCGTGATGAAACAAATGAGCAGTCGTCATGGCTTGTTTGCAATCGACCTGAGAGACACTTTATATATGTTCGAACGGATATATGTTCGAGCGGACAAGTATATCTCTGAGACAAATCATAAGTTCTGGAGAATATACATGGACACTCCGTATTTCACTTTCTATTTTGATGAAACATTTATATTTTCTTCCAATTTTACAATAAAATGCTTGAAAAAACGTTTTTTGCATTTAATTGACCTTCAAGAAACAATAACCTCAACTGCCTGCCTGGATAGCCGAGGTCGCTAAGGCTGTAGGGCCGTAGTTGCCTCGGTTCGGAGGGTCGCGGCTTTGAATCCCGCCTCGGGCATGGTTGTTTGTGTGTGATTCTACTGTCCTTACGTTTCGTGTTCCTCCTACAGTAAGCTATATATGAAACAATCAAAGTGATCGCTACATGTCCTAGTAGTTAAATAATGACTTTTAAAACAAAACACGATTCTATTCAATATTATTTATATGACCATATCGCCTGAACGAGAAACTGGCGTATCGAATTGAACCCCGCTAAATCTCAAGCAAAAATATTTTCCCTTTGTAGGTCCCTCACTCCCCAACCTTTACAAATTAATAATACATCGGTCTCTTGGCTCCATAACTTCACATCAGTAAAACATCTGGGTGTGATACTAGACAAAATACTTACTTGGAAGCAACATATTCAATACATAGTAACTAAAACCAAAGAAAAAATATCCAAACTCTTTCCTCTCATTAACAGAAATTCCTCTCTGCGAATGGATTCAGCACTATTATTATGCATGTCTATAATACGACCTACCATGACTTATGCCTACTGGCCTTGGCGAAATATAGCACCAACCAATCTACGAAAACTTCAGACAATAGAAAATAAATTTTTAAGGCAGACTCTTAAAGCCCCATGGTTTCTACCCAACTCACAAATCCACCAGGAACTCCAAATCCCTTCAATAACCGAATATATGTGCAATACATCTGATAAATTCTACTCTCTTTGTCCGTCATGCAATGGCACCACTATCTTCCACCTGAGAAAATATGCAAACCTCTCACTTCGCATCCGATCTCGCTTCCCGAGAGACCTCTTTCGCCCCGACAGTAACGCAGACATTCACACTCATCTACCATTACCCACACTGATCCAACTCCTCACATTCTGAGGCACGTCCTCAAATTCCAAAAATTATGAAAATTAAATTTACAACTGAGGGGTATGTCTTATGTATCACATTCGCCTGACGATATCCCAAAAATTTAATCTTTAAACTTAAAATCCCCGAAAGGCTTCAGTCGAACGGGTATTAATAAAAAAATAATAAAAAATAATAACTTCAATGAAGCATCGAAACAAAGATCATAACACCACTTAGAAATCGAGCATTCTCAGACTATGGAACTTGATAAAAAATGACAGCTCTTGAGACTAATCCATGGTTTTGTATCTTAATGTACAAACATTCTTTCTAAGAAAACACAGCTAACAAAGTCTTTAAAAATGCTTCGGCACACCATCGTCGTTTCTTTGAGAGTTTAATTTTCGATTCTTAGTGAGATGAATTCTCATTGTTCTATAAATTACAAACGTGGTATATAAATCCTGAACAAAAGCGCAAAATACAAATATCTCTGAAATGATACAATGAAAGTTTTGTGAACTGTTTTATCAATACCAGAAGTCAGGTATTTTTTTCACAATGTTTAAAAAATTAAAAAGTTTCGATTCAGAAAATTGGGTTAGTTCTTACCCGAAATGAAACTACAAATTAGAAAAAAACACTAAATGAAAGCGTCTAACAAAAAAGGTTTCTATCATTCACTTGCGTATATAATAATTGTACCAATTTAATTATCTACAAAATTGTCACTTTAATTGAAAAGTGTTAGTTTCTATCTCACATGATAGAGTTATATTATGTTCACATGTATGTTTAGTGTTTTTATAAAACAAAACTTAAATTACCCAATCTTAATTTTCATTTAACAACTTTTTCTTTTTTTTTAAATTTCATAAATTGCACACGTTTAAAGTGTTGTTTCATGTTTCAATCGTAAAATTGTGGAGTTCCCCACGATCAAAACAATTTTATATAATTTAGAGTCATAAATCTCCCTGTAACTCGCAGAAAGTTAATTATGATCGAGCAATTGCGAAGAGAACAATGGTAGTCGTGTTTTAATTTTCAAATTATATTTGATTTTTCAATCGTTAGATAACTCTCCCGGAGAAAAGGTCAAATTTGATAAGTGGCGTGTAAGAAAGCACATTTTCTAATTATACCCAACAGATAATTTTTTTTAACGGTTGGACAAGAGGTCGGTCTTGGTGCATTCGACATAGATATAACTGAATAAAAATTGCATGGATCGTTAACTGAATAGATTAAGATGAAATGCAGTCAGATGTGATTCTTCCAGTTCTTGACATGTAATATGGCGAACATTGTCCCAAATCAACGTAATCTTTACGATGAACAACTGGGAAGAGAAGTCTAAAATCAATTTGTATCGTACGTTGTTATTTTTTTACGTTGTTATCTTAAAAGGAGATTACAAAAGAAATGTTCGTTTGAACATAATACTTATGAAAAAGTGGACATTATGTATGGTTCAGCATGTTGTGCATGGTGGATTAAATAGAATTTTAAAATACGAGTTTTTCATACATTTAGAAAGTTTGCTCAACTCCCCACACTTTCTGAAGTAGCATTAATCCCCCGCTTTAACATCACAAACGTGTGTCTGAAAATCGTACTCCACAGCTCACTAATACAACTACTGGCAAAACTAGCACGAAGAATATGTAATTTTGTCCAGCAATATATTAATTAATTGGGTTCTGAGATGCGATTAAAAAATTTTCGTCACTGAAGACTGCTTAACTAGTTTGTTCTTTTCATCTTTGTGCATATAATTGTCAGAAGTTAGTTAGCATGTTAGTTAGCACGTTAGCATGTTTGTGATGGTATAACAGAAGAAAGGATATATACTGCTTTTCGACGTTACTGGACTGCCATTAGTGGATTATCCTTCCATAATTTTTTGGATTTATTAAAATATTCAGATACATAAAGGTTTTTGTAATACCACATTCGATACGATGTTCTGAAGTGTATTTTTATACAATATTTGTTTCCGCAGTAATTGCAAATCCAACTATTTCTCTTTTGTTCACTCTTCCCGGAATAAATATTTTCATTTATGAGATGCTAATGATCACTTAATTACAAAGCAAAAACGCAATCAACTATCTCCCACTGGGTCAGGTTTCATGAGTGAGAGGAAACTTATTTATTTCTTTAACGTCAAAAACAGTCAAAACTGTATGTGATGTTTAGAATGAAGAAAAGCTTGATTTAGTGTTCAGAAGCGAAGAAAGGGACGGTCCCAGTATTTTCTTAATGGATCAAAGAAACTCGACCAAACAGGTCGAGAGGGGCAATTGAGGGAAAAAAAGAGGAGAGAAGAAGTGAAAGAGGAGGGAAAAGTGAAAGAGGAGAGACAAGAAGCGAAAGAGGAGGAAGAAAAACGAAAGAGGAGAGAGAAGTGAAAAAAAAAAGAAAAAAAAAGATCAAGGGGAAGTGAGGGGAGCAGGGAGAGAGCGCATATTAGACGTAAGAGAGGCTAAATTGGATGAAAAGGAAGATACGGAGAAATAAGGAAAAGAAAGAGTAGAAGGTGGAAGAAGAGCAGAAAGCGGAAGAAGAAGAAGAATAAGAAGAAGAAAAGAAGAAGAGAGGATATCATAGGTTACGGTCGTGTACGAGAAGATAAATTGAATGAAGAGGAAGAAGAAATAAAAAGAGGAGGATGTGGAAGAACAGAAAGAAGCGGAAGAAGAAGAAGAAGCGGAAGAGGAGGAGGAGAAGGACGAGAAGAAGAAAGAGGGGGGCGAGAAGGAAAAGGAGGAGAAGAAAGAGGAGAAGGGGGAAAAGAAGAAGGAGAGGAGAAGAAGAAGAAGAAGAAGAAGAAGAAGAAGAGCAGTACCTGGTGTAGTAGTGCTGCGGGCGCGCCTGGCGCAGCGCGGCGGGCAGGAAGCCCAAACCGGACTTGAGGCACCGCACGGTGAGGCGGTGCCTGCGAGGCATCTCCGCGTCGTCGCCGTCTTCATCGTCGGCCTCGCAGCGCGGGCAGCCGGGGGGCGCCGGGGTGGTGGCGGTGGCGCCGGGCGTGCGGCCCAGGCGGCGGTAGCGCGGGCCTCCGTCGGCCGCGTCGGCGGCGCGCGCCTCGGGCCGGAAGCGCCGCAGCAGCAGCGCGCCGCCCGCCGCCGCGCGCTCCAGCAGCGCCCCGGCGGCGCCCAGGCGAAGCAGCGGCCGCAGCGGGCACAGCAGGGCCAGCGCGGCGGCGGCGGCGCCCGCGGCGGCCGCGCACGCGGCGGCCGGCGCGCCCGTCAGCGCGCTCTCGCGGGACAGCCCGCGCGGCAGCAGGCGCCACTGCTCCCCTGCCGAAGACGAATTAGAAACTACATTCACTGGGAGCGCTGCAGTCGCGGAATAATTTGAAGGCTGAGATGGCCCCTTGTTTTGCTTCTGGACATAAATGTAACTTCATTTTCTGTGCACGTCTTCTAGAATTCAGTGGGAAATACAATTATTCAAATTATCGTTTCCATGTTGTCGCCGCAGGAAGTAATAAGAGCCAAAATTTATTGCTTATATATCTTTGAAAATATATTTTATTACATCGGAGTTTTTTGTTTTTTTTTTCTCCCTTTCAAAAATTCAAAATTTAAGTATATGGCTAGGGATGTATAGGGATCACAGAATTTTGAAAATGTGCACACAATTCACTTTTCCCCATAGCACGTCATACGCAGTTTTTAATTGTTTTTTGACGTTAAATAAATAAATAAATAAATAAATAAATAAATAAATAAATAAATAAATAAATAAATAAATAAATAAATAAATAAATAAATAAATAAATAAATAAATAAATAAATAAATAAAAAAATAAAAAGGCCGCCATTGTAGTGGGAACGTGGATACCTCCTAGACATCCTTGCACCTGAGATAGGGGGCAAGTTAATTGTTTTGAACGATAATTTCTTTTCGATGCATGTTTTAGTTAACTGTATGAAAATATACGTGATATAATATGGTTAAGAGTTATCCGAGGTATATTAAGTGAACGAACAAATTCATTGTTGAAAGTTTAAATTCAGTGTACAAGTTCGTACAGTATGACTCTTCAGAACTAGATATTAGGAACAGGACACAACTACTGTTTCTTACTCAGTAATTAATTGTGAATATTGAAGATCTTTCGTGTGAAAACTTGCGTATCTCTACTGTCAAAGAAAATGGCAGTTGGCATAGAAAATGTTGCCATCCATTAGCTAATGTATTTGTGTTTAATTTTATATTTTTTTATTTCTGTTACACTCACCCGAAAACAAAGATAATGATGAAAACAAGCGAATTGCAGAGTCATATTTGAAACCCCCACGCACATGTTTTACTATAATGACGGCCATGGCCTCTTTTAATTTATCTTGAGTCCCGGGCAGTCCGCCCACAAAAATATAGAGGCTCTTCCCCTGCGCACACTCAGCACCACCTAGACATACAAGGCCTCCGCACTGGAGTTTTTAGAAGCCAATATGGCGGCTAGAGAAGGCCGACTTGTTCGAGTTGAGGCGATCCAGTTGTGTACGTTGAGTAGCACGTGTAGTTTTCGAGCTGTGGTTATGTAGATATGGTCTGTTGTTCAATTAGTGAGGATCATGGTCAATAAGTGGAAAGACGAATAAGAAATCCCCAGCTGAGGGAATTATGATAAAAATGAAATGTGTAAGTTGCTTTATAGGGACTTGCAAAATATTTTGAAAAAAAAAGTATATTGGGATTATAACAGATAGGACACCATGTACTGTGTGTTGTAAGTGATAATAACAGTACTAATAAAACGTGTATACAGCTTATTTTGACTTAAAAACAACTTAAATTAATGTACAACCTTTCATCTGGAGAAAGTAGACCTCTGTTCTTCGCATTTGATAGTGTAATTAATTTTATAGTTTCGTCTGGTAACCACAATTTTACTTAGCATTTCAGTTTTTATGGCCTTCTTAGGGGGCCATCTTGAATGACTGCTCAGGCCTTGTATATCTAGGTGGTGTAGGCACAGTGGCGAAGCCTGGGATCAGCCGCCCGGCTAAGAGGAAAATTTCGCTACCCCTACTTAGGTATTACAATTTAAAGGACTAAAATATACAGTAATTCTAAAG
Organism: Teleogryllus oceanicus; assembly: GCA_964035755.1. Lineage (NCBI taxonomy): Eukaryota > Metazoa > Arthropoda > Insecta > Orthoptera > Gryllidae > Teleogryllus > Teleogryllus oceanicus. Next base: position 15,030,397 of record CAXIVR010000012.1, on the reverse strand, counting down.
AACTTCCCGGAAGAACAATCATCATTGTTGTGTCTTGTGCTGGTTACAAATAAAAACGTCTTGCGTGTATATGTTTAATAATATAATAATCACATGTTTTACAATATAATAATCACTACACATTAATTTAAACAAGTCACAGACTAAGTAATGAAAGATTCCATGCTCATTTCTATTGATCCGAATCTAAGTGCGCCAAAAATATGAAATGAATTGGTTCAAATTTTTAAAAGACATTATTATTATTATTATTATTATTATTATTATTATTATTATTATTATTATTATTTATTGTAAAAGTACCGCCTGGGGTGGGCCACTCCTGCCGCCCCACTACACTACGCTACTGCCTGCGCATCACCGAACAAGTTCTCATACACGTTCCTTTAAGCATGGCAAACTTCATATTTGTTTCTTGATACAACGTGATTCGTGTGGTTCATGATAAAACAACCTGGAATGCCTCGAATTGACAATTGCGAATATTTTGGATCCTTCGTTCATAAAAATAATCATAAGTAACACCACAAGTGCTTTGTAAATTGTCGAGAATTCCCCCACTCGGCAATGGAGGAGGAGATTTATCTGAAAATTTCCAAAGTATAAGTAGTATTTAAAAGGACTATTTCACAATTAAAATTATGTCCAAAAAAGCTCCAAAATGCGCCAAATATTGAAAATAACTGAAAGCTATGTTAATCAAACATGTTATGTCATTGTACGAACGCGGTTCCTTAAACCTCGACATGCGATCAATGTACACCGCCTCCGAAGATAGATGAGTCACAGTTTATGATTGGCCGGTAAGGAAAAGTGGTAAGAAAAATCTGATAGAAAAAGTGATATTTCTTTTGAGATACACTGCCCTGATTGGGGTATTTTATTAGTATAGTTAAACACTATTGGCTTTAAGTTCACGAGTGGAGTCACACTGACACAATACAAAAGAGCATTCCTGCTAGTCTATTTAATTTCATAATAATAAGCTTGTCTCCAATTAAATAATATATTACACTCTCTATATTTTTAGTTTCCCGCCGTTCTACCGGAACAGAGACAATTACGTTCATAAAAAAGGGGCGCAAGTGACAAATTCAGTGAACTCTCCGAAATTGCAAAAATTGCAAAAGTTACAAATAATATGAGAATGTACGTGCGAATTAAGAACAAAAAATCTGAGGACTTTCCAGTTTTCGTATATCAAATTTTTAATCGTTTTCAATCATGTATTCCAGAAATACGAGATTTCGAATGTTTTATTCTTAGATTGATCTAAATTATTATACAGTCTTTACTATCAATGTTTTTATTTATAGAACGACATGAATAATCCGTCAACATTCTTGAGACGGAGACTATTGTATGGACTAGTTATGGAACGTGTTTAGATTCTCAAGTGTTGAAGACTTTGGAATTAACTGCGATCTATTTAAAAAACGAGTCTCTGAATTAGTGAAGATAGGAATTATTTTCCCCAGTAAATAACCACCCAACATAACATTGTTATTGCACTTGTGTTCATCCCTCATTTGTTAACTTTTTTCTTCAGTTATCTAGAACGTTTAACGCGATCTGGTTGCAAACATGTTGCATAATGAGCGATTTCTCAAGTGTTTAGTAGTGAACACTACACGTTGTTTTCAATTTGCCTGCAGAACAGTGAAATGCTTCCGCTTGTCAAGAAGACCGTCGAGGTCAAGGCCTTTCGGGCGTGGGCGCAGAGGACGGGCAGACAAATGTTCATTACGCACTCCGTCTTGACAGGTCGGCACGCAAGACAAGAACGAGGAATAATTGCACAGTGAAGGACGTTTCTGCGACGAACAAAGCTCTGCCTGTCAAAAGGGAAGTGGAGAAATATCGTTAGACGACCGGGCTGCAATCTACTTCTACCGTTTTGGGAAGTGTTAAAACGAAAAACCAAGTACTTTCTTGAAAACGTACGTTTGTAATTAAATTTGGGATGTATACCCCCATTTTTATGCATACGGGTTCACAAATAATGCGTAATAAAGGTGGTACATTATGTTCATCGCAGTATAAAAAGCGTCTAATGCGCGAAGTGAAAGCCAATCACGCGGAACAAATGCTGAAAATGCATCCAAAATTACAGTAACATTTATTTGTTGTATGTATGTCTGTAGTACAGTGTCATTTGCTTAGTTGATTCATTATCTTATATTCATCCACCTGTCTCTACATTTAGTAATTCATGATTAACTTTGACAGAGATATTTCAACATCCTCTAGTTGTAAATATGCTTAGAGCCACTAAATATTTTTGCAAACATACAAGTATTACATATGTACTTGTATTTCATAAGAAAAATTAAATATTGTGGTTACGTATGAAATTTTCCGTTCTTCAGTCATTAAAAACTAGCAAATGTAGACTTTGCACGAGTACAACGTGTTAATGTAGTTTTAAAATGTATATTTTTTACATCTATTACATAGTTATGAATTTTTGAACACTTCCAATTAATTTTTTAATCGGCAATTTATATCACTAACAAATTGTATACCTTTTCGTTCTGATCTGGAGTATTTTTAAAACTTGAATGAGTCCTGGACCATATATAGTTTAAAAATCGATTTAAAATTAATACTTCAGTTGAAAGGATAAAACACAAACCGAGAATGATAATCTGTTCGTAACATGCGAAAGTGCACCAAAGTGATGAATGGATGGGTATGTAAGGTGTGTGTGCCTGTGCCCGTGTGCCCGTGTGCCCGTGTGCCCGTGTGCCCGTGTGCCCGTGTGCCCGTGTGCCCGTGTGTCTGTGCGCGTGTGTCTGTGCGCGTGTGTCTGTGCGCGTGTGTCTGTGCGCGTGTGTCTGTGCGCGTGTGTCTGTGCGCGGTGTCTGTGCGCGTGTGTCTGTGTGCGCGTGTGTCTGTGTGTGCGTGTGTCTGTGTGTGCGTGTGTCTGTGTGTGCGTGTGTCTGTGTGCGTGTGTCTGTGTGTGCGTGTGTCTGTGTGTGCGTGTGTCTGTGTGTGCGTGTGTCTGTGTGCGTGTGTCTGTGTGCGTTTTCCGTGTGCGTGTGTCCGTGTGCGTGTGTCCGTGTGCGTGTGTCGTGTGTGTTGTGTGTTGTATGTGTGTGTTGTGTCTGTGTGTGTTGTGTGTGTGTCTGTATGTGTGAGGCGAGTGGGCGGGGGGATGCAGGGAGGGGCGTACCTGCGAGGGCGACGAGGGCGGCGTGGGCGGGGGCGGCCAGCTCCAGCAGCGCCAGCGCCAGCCCCAGCACGGAGAGCACGGCCATGACGAGGCGCGCCCAGTCCACGTCGCGCAGCTCGAAGGCGCGCAGCAGCGGCACCTCCGACCACTCCAGGCCCCTGCAACGCGCGCGCCGCCGCCCTTTCAATGCCACCACCAACAGCAGTAGAACTCACCGTAATGCCTTCGATTGTTACCAATTCTCCTCAAATCCTGAATGCTGCCAGGAGGGGACTATTCGATGAGAGTCGTTGATTGATTGATTGATTGATTGATTGATTGATTGATTGATTGCGAATTCATTTATTTTATTATTATTATTATTATTAAAAAATAATAATAATAATAATAATAATAATAATAATAATAATAATAATAATTCCGAGCGCGTCAACTTCTATGGTCATTAGTCCCGAAAGTATAGTGCGCTCGGGATGTGGCTGTGGTCTTCCCCCGGGTAGCCAGATCCGACGCCGATCTACCGTCGACAAGCGGGGTTTCCCTCAACCAGGTATCTCCCACAAGCGGGGTGTCGCCTCAGCCGGGAGAAGTTCTAAGTCTGCGTCCGGTCTCCCAGCATGTGTGGTGGTATAGTGCATGGTAGTGTTGATGTTAGGGTAGAGAGGATAAAGAAGAAGGAAAGATTGCGAGCGGGCCGTAGCCCGTTTGTTAGGGCACTACTCCGGCATTTGGCTGGTGTTGATTGGAGAAACCACGGTAAACAAACGATCCCAGCAGCCGGCCGATAGAATTCTCCTCCAGACAAGTAATGAATTCGACCTAGCCATTTAGCTAGTGACGAAAATCCTGCCTCAGTCGAAACTCGAACCCAAGGACCTACGGGTCAAAGGCACTTCACTGACATCAGGTGAAGCAAAGAGCCACGTCAGCCGGTGTAAGGTTTGTGGGGAGGACAAGGAAAAGAGGACGGAAAAATAATGAGGAAAGAAAGATCTCGTGCGGCCCATGACCCGTTTGTTAAGGTATTCACTTGGTGTTCATCGAAGAAGCCACCGGGACCTACCGATCAGTGCAGCCGTTAGCAAGAATACTTCATTCATTGGATGATTCAACCCTTCTTTCTAATTAGTGACCAAAATCCGTTTTCGTAGGGTTTCGAACAGGGATATCCGTCATCGATCCTGCGGAAGGAACGCTGATGCTTCTGTGTAATCGTGACGTTGGTTATTATGCTATGATGATGATGATGATGATGATGATGATGACGACGACGATGGTGATGAATGTTGTTCTTTGGTACCAGGGCTCTGGATGTTTGTTCACTTTCTCACCCCCAAACTCGTGAGGGGATGGATATTTAATATTTTTAATTTAAGTTCGGCACTGGTTAGCAATACTTTTAACTAGCACCAGAGAGTGGCATTATAACAGTTGCAAACAGTTTATGCATTACGTGAGTCTTTCCCTGACAGATCGAACATGGGACTGGTAAAGGACGAAAATTGTTGGAACATTTTTGGTACTCTATTTTCATCTGCGAATCTTGGATACAGTACTAAACGCAGGCAGCTACATTAGCCCAACAGATATAAAAATTAACAAGAGAAGAGCATCTCTCACGAATAGCAAAATTAATTCAAGTTGTTCTCAGTCTATCGTAGCATTTCTTGTTGCTCATGGGTCTCAAGACGTAATGTTGGTATCCATGCTATTCTTTAAGAATCCGTTGGAATATTTGAGTCTAGGTAGCACTGCATGTCAGCCATCAAAAAGTAGTGATGTTCTTTAACAAACACTATGTTATATCCTCACAATGTAAATTAGCTTTATTTTAAATGTTCAGTAAATTAAGATTGTAATATAATTTGCTTCAATGAAACATCTTTTAACGAAACGATAGAAACGATAGAAACGATAGAAACGATAGAAACGATAGGAACGATAGAAACGATAGAAACGATAGAAACGAAGAAACGAAAAAACGAAAAAAGAAAGAAACAAAGGAACAAAAGAAACAAAGAAACAAAAGAAACAAAAGAAAAAAAGAAACAAACAAAAGAAACGAAGAAACAAAATAAAAAAGAAAGAAACAAAAGAAACGAAAGAAAAAAGAAAGAAAATTAGTAAGAAACATTTTGTAGGTTTATCCTCGCAGTTTTACGCAGTACCTGTAGGTGGAAACGGTATGTAAAAATATTCAATTTATGGAAATGTTAATGGATTTGGAAGCAATTTCATTACGAATAAAAATTTCACCATTTTGCTTTGAAAACGTGTTTATAATGCAATACAATTACACTACATTAACATTTTATAAACATCATTTAGTTACTGATCACTCGGTTGAAACGAAAGTAAATTGTAATAAAGCGTGTTTATATTCACAAAGCAAATGAAAACGTAGTCGCTTGAAAAAAAAGCGACGTGATGAATAAATCTGAATATGTGTAATAGATTTTGAATGGTCGCTAATTATGAACAGGTCTTCTTTATAATTCTGTATTCTTTGATGATTTCTTTTAAAGCGTTCAAATTTTTGCATATTAAATTTAGTGAGAAATAAATTAATTACTGCTTCTCCGGCATTTCTCTTAATCCCAATGTATGAAAATGCACTATCTCCTTCAAGATACTTTTTCACTCCGTTTTTCTTTTCATTACACACTTCAAGCGCAAACAGACTACCGAAAACATTCTCAACATTACTTACTTTAATCATTTATTTATTTGCTTTACACGCTTCCGTCCAACAGCAATACAAAACTCCTTTTCCAGTCTCATTCACAATAAAACTACTTCATGTAGAATTATTTAATACTTTATCACTTTTTAATTTAATGTAAATAATTTATAAGAACAAACTGTAAACTACGGTTTTATTTATTTTTCTACAGTTCCTTTCTTTCTTTCCTTCTTTCTTTCTTTCTTTCCTTCTTTCTTTTTTCCTTCTTTCTTTTTTCTTCTTTTTCTTTCTTTCTTTCTTTTTCTTTCTTTCTTTCTTTTTCTTTCTTTCTTTCTTTTTCTTTCTTTCTTTCTTTTTCTTTCTTTTTTCTTTCTTTATTCATTCCACGTCCAACCTTCCCCATCTATCCCACAAAAATTGAATCCAAAAATTTGGAGACATCTGTGAAAAAAAATTGAAAAAATTGTTGAGGCTTCATACGTACGTACAAAAACATGTTTTTTTCAAATTCGGAGGGTCTCGAATTTGGCCAAATCGATAGGAGAATATCAGTTTTGGAGAACATTGTCTGAACGGTTTACGCCAGATCTGTACAGCATTTTGCACTTTGACTGACCTCCAGATCCGCGCGCAAGCAACTTTAGTACAAACCCGGGCCGCGTAGAAGGGTGGGGATAACACTCATTCCAGGAAAGGTAACCGCCAATGAGAATGCGCAATTCAAACCATAGTGCTTAAATTTAAAGGGCAATTGCGAGAACAAGACGGACTATTACATACTGTTCAATTATCGTTACCTTTCACATTGGAAATGTTCAAGCTGCCCACGTTTGACAATATGAAGTGTCAATCTAAAAGGAATTAGACATACGTCTTCGATTTGGATACCAGTATTATAATTCTTGTAGGGCTGATAAATAATTTGCTTTGCTACGATGTAATCGCAAATTTAGCGGCCATAAATACAAAATTGTAATATTGAATTTATTTGTTGGATGATGACAGTAGTAAATTATTTTTTTCATTAACTTTGTTTCATTGATTAAGACTATTCTATCAAAGTTAAAAATATCTTTTTCTTACAAAATTATCATTGCTTTCTGCTCTAATTTACGACAAGAGTACATTATTTATTTCTTATTTCAAATCAACGGACACAATTCATTCACAATCGTTCACGACGTAGTATAAAAAAGATTAAGTCCTTTGCGTTCTTTTTAACAAGACTCATAATAATGCCGTGTTAATTAGTAACACGCACCAATGAAAAATCGATTTTTTCTCTTGACTGTACTCTGCTGCTCATATTGGGAGGCTTACAGAGTAGACATTACTTGTAGGCTTGATGGGAAAGTTAGAATTCGCAACGTGTAACTGCCACACTGGCAAATTAAATTCAAAAGTGATAGGCATTGTTTTCACAACACTGCTGTAATTTGGAAAATTGTGTACGGAGCAGTGTGCGGGAAAAGACAGACAGGAGGTTCTGTGATCATATGCCAACGCTACTGAAACCGGCACTGCTAAAAAGGTTAACCGTGGCTGGGAAGAATTTAACCGAAAAGTCACTATCGACTTTTACAGTGCAATTGATTAGCAAGTATTTTATTTTGATTTATATAAAGAAGGCTTTTTATTGTAATCTAAATTCAATCATTTTGGTCGTTACATTTTGTTATCAAATGTATTACATTAGAACATATTTCCAGGAAGTCCTAATCTTTCATATCGTACGAGTCAGGATTTACTTAGCGCAGGAAATAAATTAATTATATTCATGAACATTTTAAGGGCTAAACTAGCTATTAATGCTTTTCCAGATATTTATTTATCAGAATCATGTTCGCATCATATATTCCGTTCCGCCCCGCCCCGCCCCGCCTCGCTCCGCTCCGCCCCGCCACGCCCCACTCCGTCCCGCTCCGCCCCGCTCTCGCCCCCGCCCCCGCCCCCGCCCCCGCCCCCGCCCTCGCCCCCGCTCCACCCCTTCATGCTCCACCAGTCTTTACCATCCCTCCACCCCGACCGTCCAGCGTGCTCGGCCTGCATGCTCCGCCTCAGTTTGCCCGGTAACAATGCAACCAAGATGCATTGCGAGTTGCGAGTTCCTAGTAAAAGTTTGTTCTGTGGCCCTAGTAGTATTTTAGGATTCCATTTACGGTATATTTGCCTTTTCAAATATACTTGTGCTGTATTTGAGGGCAATAACTCCGTGATTTATAAGTTGTTGTGCAACAAACATTCCTATCTCGATTTTAAATTTATATAATATTTTGACTTATTTGTCGAATAAATTGATAAGTTGTTTAATCGAAAGAAAAAGATGTACCCCATTTTATATTTCTGCCCAACTCTCTATGAATATATTTCGTTCTAGCTCGGTCTTCCTCTCTTCCGTCTGTCTCGCTCAGCTCGTCTCCCACTCGGTTTAACATGGCACAGCTCAGCGCCATGTTGCAGCTCCGCGCAGGTAGGAATTCTGATCGTTGTGTTTGCGGGCTGGCGAAGGGTTGTTGTGGCAGCCCTGTCTGTCCGCGCCGCGCCGCTGCGCGTGCCGCAGGCAGCCCTCCCCCGGGGGTTGCGGGCACGCCAGCCGCGCACGCGAGCGGGCGCCGCCCCCCCCTCCGCCCCGCCCCCCCCACTTCGCGTGAGTTACTGCAGCTTGACAGCTAAGAGGGTGTAATAAGGGAGTATGGACGGCAAAAAGGCGAGAGGGCCCCGCGGCTCTTGATAAATCCTTTCCAATCGAATTAAAACGGGAATCGATACACTTCTGCGCGGACCATCCCTCCCCCCCCCCCACCTACCTGCGGTCGGAGCCGGCTATTCGGCTTCGGCAATTACGGGAGCGTATTCATGCGTGCTGGACATTCGACAAAGGATACTGTTGCAGATCGACGATTCGCCCACGATCGGGCGTGCCCGGGAAAGTGTAAATCGATATTACCCTGTCCAATTTTTCTGTCCCGCCATCATAACATCCATCAAGCCGTATCGTTCAATTGACCGACGAACTGCGGGACGGGAAAATGTCGATAGAGAATTCAACGCATGCTTGTTGCCCTCATAGTAGGCTGAAATAATGTTTAACACTTAGTCCTGGTTGCTGTCATATCGATACACACTGCATTAATTCAATTAATTAATAGGGTGGTGATCTCATTAATAATTTTATATTATCATGGTTAGGTCCGTGCGTTGTATATTCCGACGGTACTGTCCACATCACACAAAATTCGTTTCCCTCGTGAAAGGATGATGTTTTTCTTTTGTCTTACTTTATATAAAAAGTACTCTATTAAAATAGCATTAAAACAATATTAAGAATAAATGATGTGGAACTTCCCTTAGCGGTTTAATGGCCAATTTTTGACACTAAAATGTTAACTCAGCAAACACGCAAAAGTTGATGATCTGAAGATCAATCAAAATATCTCAAGCGTTGTTGATGAATATATTTCAAAAATTAACATGGATATAAAAATTAGCCTTTAAAGGTAATTTTCACCAATATTGGTATGCATTCCAATAACAGGTAGATAAAGTTTATAAAAATTGTCCGTTAAATATTAGAATTATATTTATTTACCGTTGGACAAAAAAGTAAATCACATTAACCTTAACCTTTTGTATTTTACCACCTCACTGATCAACTAAAGGTATCAAAAAAGCAAATCACGTTGGTTGCTCTTAAGGATTGTTTTCAACCATCATTTATATTGTCAACATTTCTGACTTTTCCTTCGTTTTCACACAGTCTTGCTGAATAGACGAGGAATTGAAATTTCATCAAAATATTTATATCAAATTTTTCAAATACTGCACGTTGATGAAATCCAGACATGCCAATCACTTTATTTATCTAATTTTACTTCTAATATACTTACTTATGGAAGACCAAATCACTTTCGGGGATTCCCAAAAAACGCGAAAAACGTTTTACTAAGAAAACATAAAATATCGGTCAGGTAAAAATAATAAGTAGGTACAGAATAGGTACAGCTATTCATTGTTCATGTTAATAATATTTCTACACTCATTACAGGTACCGTTTGTTTTATTTTCGCCTCAAAAAAAGACAAAAATACTAGGACTTAACCGACTACTTTTCAAACCTAGAGATTTAATTTACACTTAAAGTAATCGTACTTCGCTGATTTTGGAATTCGGCCTTAATTTCAAACCTCTTCATTCCAGTTTTACATCGAAACAATAGCATTAATATATTTGAGAAATTAAACAATTTTTGTGATTAGAATACGAATAGATATCAAGAAAGCGATGTTAAAATTACACGTTGATACACGTTTTAACATTTTAGTGGAAGCACAAAGAAACAAAATGAGTGTTGAATCTTTTCCTTTGACGCAAACAAGCTGCGAAGCACCATTTAACCAATCGTGTTGGCGCACGGCAAGTACCTCAGAATGCATCATCGATCCCGCGGTCGGACAGCGATTGTAGTGACGGCCTCCTGAACGCACGATCGCAACGCGCTTTCGACTGTCTCAACAATCGGACAAGCGGCGGCGGCGTGCGCACGCGATGCAGCAGGCGGTGGGGGGGCGGGGAGGGCGGGGAGGGCGGGGAGGGGCGGGGAGGGCGGGGAGGGGCGGGGAGGGGCGGGGAGGGGCGGGGAGGGGCGGGGAGGGGCGGGGAGGGGCGGGGAGGGGCGGAGAGGGGCGGAGAGGGGCGGGAGAGGGGCGGAGAGGGGCGGAGAGGGCGGGAGAGGGCGGGAGAGGGGGGAGAGGGGCGGGAGAGGGCGGGGGAGGGGCGGGGAGGGGCGGGGGAGGGGGCGGGGGAGGGGCGGGGGGGGGGCGGGGAGGGGCGGGGGAGGGGCGGGGGGCACCGCCCTTCGCCTGATATCTCACGCAACCCGTGCGGCGCAGCACGGCGCGACGTTCCGCAGCGCTTTGTATATCTGCGGCGGAACGCCGGCCTGGGTCGAGTCGCGTTCTCTTCGCGCACGCAGGCGCTTATCTGGACGCGGCAGTGTGCGTGCGTCGGCGGGGGGGGTGAGGGGGGGCGAATGGAGGGCCGTCTCCGGCCGGTGACGCACATCGCTGGCGAGGTAGGGGAACGGTTTGTGCATTTCGTGCATGATGGTGATGAACAGAAGGGAGACCTAACGTGTTTAGTGGGGATGGATTGGCGGGTCTTCCGAGGGTGATAAGTAAAATGAAGATGGATATTGGTGATCTTTTAAATGTACTACAAAGGTTTATGGAAGCAGTCTGTGCAGTGGAAAGAAATATGACAGTAAATTTGGGAAGTTGGGAAATGGTTATGTGTACTGTACATCTTAACAGTTGGGAGAACGGAGAAACTCAGAGAAACTTAAAAATTTTAGAAATCTTCAAAAACAATGCTTATGATGATGATTGTTAAGTATCACTTATAGAAATGGTAGAAAAAAACGTATATTTCTTCGTGTTCTCGTGGTTCAAGAACACTATAAACAAGTCATTCCTGAAATGGTAAATTATAAAAATGTAAAATTAATATGCATCTGAGCGACAAGATCACCGATTTAGTTTACGAAACATTTACTATTCATTTCATATTATTACACGCGTTATATAGTGACCAGTGGTGATGATGCGATTTATTACGAATGCAGTGCTTGGAAAGGCTGTCCAAGGGATATGTGAATGGGTGAAGACATTGGGAAAAAAATACTAAAATATTATGTGAATATTTGATGTGGTATGGAATGTTACTAATCAATTACAGTTGGAAGAACCACTATCTGTGGGAGAATTGTAACGGACGACTCTGTTCGTAGGTTTTCGTTGTTTCTCTGATCTACACCAGGCGAATACTGAAGCAGTATTCGCCCAACAAACGGGTCACGGGCCTTGCGTGATCTTTCTTCCTTTTCCTTGTTCTGTCATCTTCCCTTTCACACACAGACAAATACTACTTTACCAAACCCGTCAAAAGACCAGTCGACAGCTTGAACCGAATTTACACGTGTCGTTTGAAAAACTATCAGATTTTTTGCAAATTCGCGCATGCGCTATGTGACTTCTATAATGAAGTTCGGAAATCCATGCACGCGCACATTGGCTAAAACCCGGAAATGATTCGTCAAAAGTAATATTTTAAATCGGGTCTTACAGCTTGTCCCCGGTGAGACGGTGCCCCGTTGGGGAGATACCCGGAGAGGAAAATTCAAACGTGTAGGACGGCGTCCGACCTCGAGTTTCAGCAGAGTGGGGTCTCCACTATCTCCCGGAATGCAACATTCCCTCCTTAGAAGACTAATGACCTTAGTAACTGTCGCGTCAGAAATCAATTAATGAATCGGGCAAACAAAATAGTTCGATGTCACATGTGGTCGGTTTTGAGTTAATAGTGGGAAACTATTCTTAAAATATAAATTCAACTTTCTATGCATAAAAGTTCGTTGTCCGTAACGTCTGTAGTGTCTCCTTCAACTGTTAATGTTAAGAAAAAATGTTCGATGTCCGGAACCTAGAACCTTTTTGCTTGCTCTTCAATATTTTAAGCTCCTGGACATCGAAGGTTTTTGTTTTCTCCGATTCAGAAATTCAAACTATGAATAGCTACCGGATTAGGTGGATCAAGGCATCAATTGATGTCACTTCAGTGTCTCCGACCGGGAGGACCTAGACCTAGAGTTTAATTCCAGATGGTCGGTGGCAGAATTTTTCGACACCCGCTACATAACTAGATTGAATTTAGTCGCTAACTGGAAGACAATTCTATCGGCCGGCAGATATGATCGGTATTTTTCCCTTATTTCTCCGGTCAATATTAGGTGAATGCCACAGCAATACTCTTATAACAGAGCCACGGACCGCGCGCGATCTTTCTTTCCTCTTCCTTGTCATATTACTTACATAATATACACACATACATGCACAACACTACTACACGTGCCGGGAGGCCGGTCGGGAGCTCAGAGCTTGTTCCGGTTAGGGCGTCACTGGTTGGAGATACCTGGTTGGGTAAATTCCCGCAAGTCGTTGTAGGTAGACGCCAGATCTCGCCATTAAGCGGGGAGAGATCACAGTTATTTCCCGAGGAAAAAGCGTACAGTAGAGTCGCGATAATCCGAAGTAATTGGTCTTGATATATTATAAAAAAAAAACTCGTATTACGGAGAATGAAAAACACATAACGGAATTTCAAGTACAAATCATAAAAAAGTCAAATTTAATGAGCAGATACTATAAAAAGGTATACATACATACATTTACACACACACATACATGTACACACACATACATGTACACACACACACACATACATGTACACACACACATACATGTACACACACACATACATGTACACACACACATACATGTACACACACACATACATGTACACACACACATACATGTACACACACACATACACGCAAACACACACATACATCACACACACATACATGTACACACACATACATGTACACACACTACATGTACACACACACATACATGTACACACACATCCATACATTTATACTCACGCTTACACACAAACGTAGACACACACATACAGACATACACACATACATGCATACATGAGCGTGAATCAGACAGAACAAAGTAGCAGACAGACTGATACTCCACCGACCGCCGTAAACGTGACATTCGACGCAATGTTGCGAACCCGTCAAGAGCCAGATCTTCATTATCGCCGCTTGTTTGGTGACTTGCCGCACATCAGACTTTTTTCCTCGTTTTTTCTCTCTTTTTTTTTTCTTCTTTTTTATCTCCGATTGTACGGAATCTCGGATTCGCGAGGCTGGAATTACCGCCACTCTACTGCAGTACCACACTTACGGGACGAACGACCTTAGAAGTTGTTGCTCCCGAGAGCACTAAATAATGAATCAACTAAATATTGATTGATTGATTGATTGATTTTTTCGTGTTTCCGGGCGCGTAAACTGCTTCGGTCATTAGTCCCGTTAGTGTAGTGCATGTTCTTTTTGGGGAGATGGGGTGACCTTCCCCTGCTGCATGACGAGATCCGGCGCCGACCTACCGTCGGCTAGTGGGGTTTCCCCCTAACCAGGACTCTCCCACCAGCGGGGCACCGCCCCAGTCAGGGCAAGCTCTAAGCTCCCGACCGGTCTCGCGGAATATGTGATAGTGTAATGAATGTTAGTGTAAGTATGTGTAAGGGGATAGGATAGGACTAGAAAGGGGAAGGACAGATCGCGCGCGGTCCGTGGCCCGTTTGGTAGGGTACTGCTCCGGCATTAGCCTGGCGTTGATCGGAGAAACCACGGAAAACTACCGATCAGAGCAGCCGGCCGCTAGAATTCTCCTCCAGACAGCCACTGAATTCGACCTAGCTGAAAAGCTAGTGTCGAAAATCCTGCCGCCGTGGGGAGTGGGAACCTCCCGGACAGAAGCGCTGCTGTGGCATCAGTTGATGCACTGAGCTACCGCTACCGGTAATCAACTACATAAGTGAGGGGAGCAGCACGCACCTGTAGCCGACCATCATGGTGAGGACGACGGCGAGCGCCACGTAGGTGGAGAAGGCGAAGACGAGGGCGGCGAGCGCGCGCAGGGCGCGGCCGCCGGGGCTGCTCTGCGGGGCGTCGCCCAGCGCCCCCGCGTAGCCCAGGAAGCCCGCCGTCAGCAGCGCCGCCGCCGGCAGCAGCTGCGCACGCACAGACCAACCACGCACACTTAAAAGCACACAGACTTCATTCTACTAAGCAAAGAAGAATTGAATTAATTCAAGGCGTTGGTGTTTTTGATTGGTTTGATTGATTTTTTCGTGTTTCCGGGCGCGTCAACTGCTCTGATTAGTCCCGTTAGTGTAGTGCATGTTCTTTCTCGGGAGATGGGGTGACCTTCCCCCGCTGGATGGCGAGATCCGGCGCCGACCTACCGTCGGCTAGTGGGGTTTCCCCCTCACCAGGACTCTCCCACCAACGGGGCACCGCCCCTGTCAGGGCAAGCTCTAAGCTCCCGACCGGTTTCCCGTAATATGTGGCAATGTAGTGCATGTTAGTGTGTGTGTGTAGGAGGAGAGAATAAGACAAGGAAGAGAAAGGAAAGAACGCGCGCGGTCCGTGGCCCGTTTGGTAGGGTACTGCTCCGGCATTCTCCTGGTGTTGATCGGAGAAACCACGGAAAAATACCGATCAGAGCAGCCGGCCGCTATAATTCTCCTCCAGACACCGACTGAATTCGACCTAGCTGGAAAGCTAGTGTCGACAATTCTGCCGCCATCTGGATTCGAACCTAGGACCTCGCGGTCAGAGGCGCTGCAATGACATCAGTTGATGCACTGAGCTACCGCTCCCTGAGCGTTGCTGTTGCCAACAATAATATTGTTTACTTCAACAAGAGCAGCTTTCCATGGCTTAGCCATCCTCATCAGTTTTCTGCTGTATGGAAGCCACAAAAGCTAGCCGTTATTGTTAGCAATGACAACGCCTTGAATTATTTCAATTATTTAAATGCCAACGGCAATTCACCGCTAAACCAATAATCAAAGAAGATCCCAAATAATGTGATTGTTGAAAAATTACTCAAACTATATTCCATATTCTAACACAATATCCAAAATATAATGTTCTGAAAAGAAAGTGTGTTATGTCAAATGATATTAAAAACTTACTGAATGGTAATACTGAAATGATTACAGAAAATACCTTTCTGTTATGCGACCTTATGAACCATATTTTAAAAAAATTGCGCCCAAAGGCTCCTTCAGAGCTAACAAAGATTGCAGGTACATTCGTCTACAAAAATGTATGTATGTATTATGTATGTATGTATTATGTATGTATGTATTATGTATGTATGTATATATTTATGTATGTATTATGTATATATTATGGATGTATTATGGATGTATTATGTATGGATTAATGTATTTGGAATTGTGGGTCGATTGTCTGATTTTGCCGACTAGCTAAAGGTGTCCCCATGCCTGGACCTAGTTCAATTCCCACGCTTGGGTAATGAGAGAGACATCAACCGAACGTGATACACTCCTTTCACCGTAAATAGCAAACTCCTACTTCCCTGAAATTTTCTTTGTCGCTGAGACAATTTTAAACTAAAGCTACTACTCTATATTTATTTCGACTGGAAACCGCAAGAAAGTCAATGGATAATAATTGCCATGATACGTAGTGAAGGGAGAACTGAACAATGAATGAAACAAACTTCAAACAAAAGCAATTACTTTTCACTTGTTTTGCTTTCAGTTCCCGGAACTAATCTATCTAAAATACTAAGTTTATAGTAGATTGACGTACGACGAAGAAAACAGAACTTAATATTTTGGAGCTTGTGCTATTAATCTCTTCATGTACCTGTACATAAAATTGTAATGATTTGCCTAAAGCCAATCAGAAAATATTTTTTTGTCAGTTATATCATATTTTTCTCTTAGGAATCCCCTATATTTGTTAATTCTGCAGCATCCATTCCTTAAACACAATTTACAACATGCTTCTTTAAAATATTTTTCTTGAGTTTTGTAAAACTCTTTTGAATGAATATGCATTTTCAAGAATGAAATATGAAAATTTATGTTGAATGAAATTTTATATTTCGAAGGATGTTTTTAAGGATAGACGAGAGGAAGTTTTAACGTTAGGAAGCGAAAATGAAAGCAGCCAACGCAATGTTTACTTTGAGGTTTTAAACATTAGAGTCCCATTTAATTCATGGAGATGTGTTTTAACAGTGCTACATAATATTTTCAGACGTCACGTATCGTTCTTTTTTTCATGTCATTTAAAAATAAGAGCGAAATATACGCTTTCTTTATGATTTCCCTAGTGACGTGTAGACGCAGCCTCTTACAATTATGTCCGGTTTAACTGCTACTTCACTCACATCTAGAAAACGCATTAATATTTCAATTTAGAAAATGAAAATGCATCTTTCCAGTACTGTTTTATTCACAAACACAGAAGGATATTGCATTTTCATCACATTTTCGATTACTTTCTGATGATTCAATGTGAGCTTTTTGCGAGTTTCGTGAGACTTAGGCCTTCAAAATAATATTAATCAGTTGCATGCATATTTCTCTGAATAATCAACGTGTTTTGTTTGCGCAAATTTAACACATTTGTATTTTAGGCATTGCTTTATAGACATTTTTATTTTCAATACATTGAAACCTGACAAAAATGTTTGTTCCAGATTTATTCAAATTGCAGTAGTAGAAAATAGTTACGAGATTGGAAATGTTCACTCATAGACAGGATAGACTCAATGTTTAAATGTCAATTTACCATGTAGGATTTCTAATATGTTTGTAAAATAATTTAGTAGAAACAATATATTTCTTTTAGAATTGTAGAAAAAGTGACAAAATACGAAAACCCTTTGCAATGAAATTGTAGGGAAAGGCTTATTTTTATTTTCAAAGGATAATTTGTAACTAATGCAGTAATAGTTAAATTATAATAAAAGAGAGATTTGTTATTAATTTGTATTCGCACCTCTGATTAATTGTTACCAAGAGACACACTTTTTAAGGTCTCTTTTTAACAACTTCGTCATATACTGACCACTATGATTGTTTTAACTATAGGAGAAACTGCAGGAAGAACACACAAGGGCGAACACACAAGAACAAACACGAACACCCAAAAACACCCATGCCCGAGGCAGGTTTCCAACCCGCGACCATTCGAACCAAGTCAGCTACGGCCCTTCAGCCTTAGCGACATCCGCAATCTCGGCCGGCAAGATACACGTTGTTCTCTTCCCCTCCAATAATGACCGCAAAACAATATTCCGAAAAGTGGGTCAGGTTTTATGAAAATAAGCATTTCAAATATGGATTATGATAAAAATCTGTGATTTCTGATTGAGCTGTCTAAGAAATATTCCCTGAAAACATTCCCAGTATTGAAACGAATCATTAAAATTAGTTTCAAAACATTTGTATATTTTCAACTCCATTAATAATTTTTTACTTTAATGGAAACATTCGAATTATTATCACAATTAAACAACAAAGTACTTAAACACTATCGTAATACAATAAACTGCTGTTGAACTAAGAGTTATATGTAAAGACAGTGTATCTTAAATCCCTTCTGAAGCAAACGCGCTTGCAAGAAGTATCAACCCCGCGAGAACCCAGTCTCTCGTAATGGCAGGGGGCGGCAGTGCATTTCGCCGTGACAGAGACCTTCAGCCGTCGCTCGCCGCTCTCCGCCCTCGCACCGCCGCTGAGCTTCTCTTTCGCGGCCCTTCGCCCTTGCGCCCCGCCCACGCCCACGCCCCGACCCCGCCCCACCCCCTCCCCCGCCCACGCCCCCACCCCCACGCCCCTGCCCACGCCCCCGCCCACGCCCCTGCCACGCCCCCGCCCCGCCCCCGCCCCCCCCCCCCCACGCCCTCGCCCCCGCCCCCGCCCCCGAACCCGTCTCCGCTCCCGCGCCTGTCCGCCTCCTCGCGGCGCGCGGTAACTTTATGAATTTTGCAGCGAGGCTCGGTAAATATCCCGTCGGGGGCAAGTTTAAATTGGCGAAACCTCGGAGTAAGAAGCGGCATAAATCCTCAGGGCTCCTGCCACCGCCGCCGTCGCCTCCGAGCTACGCCCACCCCGCCCACAGCCTGCCACCCTGCTGCCCCACCCCCTGCCGCCGCGCCGAAGCGCCGCGCCCACAAATCTCTTGCCACAAAGAACTTGCACCGGAAAAATAATCGTCCGTGGAGGACGGCCGAAGCGTCGGTCGTCGCAGGGAATGTTGGGGTTGGGTCGGGGGGGGGGAGATGCAGTCGGCACTACGTACGGTGGAATCACGAAGCATGGGTTCGAGCCGGCGCGGGAGCATGCGTTACGAAAGAGATGGGTGACGTTAAATAAGTTTGATTGATTGATTGATTAATGATTTCGGGCGCGTAAACGTCTAAGGTCATTAGTCCAGTAAGTGGACGGCAATTTTTTCCTTGGGCGGCAGTGGTGATTTTCTCCCTGCTGGATGATCAGATCCGACGCGAACCTATCTGTCAGCTAGCAGGAGGTCTCAACCAGATATTCAGTGGGACACCGTCCCAGCTCGGACAAGCTCTAAGCTCACAACCGGTCTCGAAGCATGTGTGGTAGTGTAGTGCATGTAAGTTAAGTGTGTGTAATTAAGGGGTGACGATAGGACAAGAAAGAGGAAGGAAAGGTCGCGCGCGGACCGTGGTCCCGTTTGTTAAGGTACTGCTAAGTCATTCACCTGGTATTGATCGAAGAAAACGAAGGAACACTACAGATAAGAGCAGCCGGCCACTAGAATTCTCCTCCAGACTGCGGATAAATTCGACCCATCTAGCTAGTGCCTAAAACCTTCCCACCGTCGGTTCTTGAACCCTGGACCCCGGTAGATCAGTGATATCATTTCATGTTAGGTTGTACTGGTAATGACTGTATGTAAGGCTGAGATCATCATTGACCATGTACGAAAATGAAGATCATTATAATGAAAAAAGTGAAATCAATAAAAATCATGTGAAGGGTGAAGAATGAAGAGCAATGAATTTGGTGAAAAGAAATATTGAGAACGGTGTAAAAACGTTAAGAGCGATTAAATGGAAGATAACTTAAAGAGATGTACAGTGAGAGGATCATAGGCAAAGTTATGACGGTAAGGGATGCAAGGGCCACAGGAAGTCAGAGCGGTATCCAGCAAGAAAGTCGAGAACGGGCAAGATAGAAGGCTAAATATGACAAAAAGTCATCATCTTCGATTCCTCTGCATGGTATACTAGACGTTTGTTACAATTGTTCTGGAAATCTGTGCACAACGCATGTGGCTGCAAGTCGCTGTAGGCTTATTACAGTGCTTCGTTGACACAAAACAGATCGGAGATTTAATTCACATAGTTGTGTAAAGGTTACAGGGCACACACATGCTTTAAATAATTTTGTAATATTGAAGCTTTAAAGCGGGAAATTTGCATGGTGAATAAATAAAATATTGTTTTTGAAATGAGAATATGGAATTTCTGAAATTCAAATTCTGTTAATGCTAATTAAAACACATTTTATTTAAGCATGATTAAAGAATTCGACATTATAATGCCACACGTCAAAGATATTTAATTACGATATTAATTTAAGACACGGTTAATCTAAATACTGTTCTTCTAGAATTAATTTGAAAGAATAATCTTAAGACCTGGTTGTCGACTCTAATCAAGAATGGGTATTTGTGTGCAAATCGACAAATTAAGAGAAATCGAATTAATGTATTAACATTTTCAACCATTATTTTACTGTTAGCACTTTTAATAATTAAATCAATACTATTTTGGATAATATTTGTTTTCAATATTATTTTAATTTTAAAAATACGTTCTCTTGAGATAAAGCTTCTAAAGTAAGACGCGTGTATATTTTTAATACAAATAATATTAATTTTAATTTAATGTAATTAATGTATTTTAATGTAATTTAATGTAAAAATTATATTAATTTTAATTTTCTAAAATTTACATTGAATTATAGATACAAATAACAAACATATTTAATATTCTCATTCCAAATTTCAATAATTTTTGTACACTGTTGCCCCGAATTTTTAACTCCCTCCAAAAATATATTTTTGTTTGTAATTTGATCGACGATGCACCGACACTCTAATATTGTCATCTGTTCCAAATTATCGACCTCTCACAGCTCCTCTAAGAGATTAGGAAATATATTATTCTGAAGGGCGACACCAGAGCTTTACTGCTTGCTGTAAGATTTGAAACACGAAACGTTGAATGTCATAAATTTTGCTGGGGGCGGTGAGTAGACGTACGTTACCATGAAACATAATATGCCATGCAAACAATTTGTGGCCCTTAGGATCTTCCGTACTAATGGAAAAAAGTGAACCGGTCTACACAAATTCGAAATTCTGTGACATTCACATTCCCCATCAGTGACCGATGTCACGGAAGTTCTAGGGAGTTTCTAATCAATGAACGTACGTCAAGTTTTCAATTAATCAATACTATCAAACATTATTATTTCTCTAAAGCCGATAAGACTTGCTGATCATAAAATAATCTTAAAACAACTCATTCTCCCATGGTACACACAACTACGGAAGAGGTCGTCATCTTTCAAGTATGTTTCTCTTCCAAATATCCAGGTCCAAATGTCAACGCTTTCTCAAAGAACGAGGCTTTCCTTCAGAAGAATTTGAAGTTTTTGGAATGTACACTTAGTGAAATATTGATATTTTGTTTCTAATTTTAAAACAAGTATTTTAACCACCTCTTGCAAAACTTTCTACATTATCCCACTTAAAATACACTATTATATTTAATATCATGGTATGATGGCATATGGAAAATTATTTATTTTGTTTCAAATATGGCCAATAAAAAACCAAATCAACGCCGAGTCTGTACATATGAATTACTTTCAACAGAATTGCTTGCAATGAAAACAATTGTCGAAACCAATATTTCATATCCAACGAAGAAAAAGAATAAAATATATTTAAAAATAGCTAATGGAAACACTACAAAACGATTGGAAATTATTATTATTATGAACTGCTTGTAGTAGAGTAAAACAGAAACCGTAGAATCTCAAATGTAATAAATTCGTTTTGTTAGTTTTAGAATAGAATAGAATAGAATAGAATAGAATATTTATTTTGCTACTTAGGAATACATAGAATATTTCCGGTGGTAGCCTTTTCTAAGAAATTGCTGCAAATACACAAAACAAACATCAAACAACATTAAAATATTAACATGTTAGCAAATACAATTTTACAAAATTAACCTATTAACCATATTTACTTAGTCTAATTTTTAAATTTTTGACATTCTGAGGGAAAGTCTCCAGCACTGCAGCAGATAATTTGTTCCAATTTTGTATCGTTCTGTTTACAAATGAGAATTTACCTACATCTGTTCTCTGTTTTCTTTGCCGAATTTTGAAACCATGATCCTTCCGCGCGACGTAAGTTGGTTTAGATAGTCTTTCCCGTACTTCATCCCACGGACGTATCAAGAAGTAACAATTCTTAAAGTGAATCGCATTAGTCCCAATTTTGTGCTGTATCAACCCCGACTGACCCTACAGTAATCGAACATGGACAAAAAACCAATGTGAAAGTGACAGACGCTAAGGCCAACGGCGCGTGTGGAGTGAAGGGCGAAGCGAAGCCTCGAGGGCTCTCCATCCCCAAAGACCGGAGTCGGAGTCGAGTCGGCCTCGGAGAGAGCGCGGGATCAGCGCGGGGCTCAGGGCGGGCCGCGCGCGCCTACTGCGGCCGTGCGCCTCGCGACGGAGGACGCAACGCGACGCGGCGCGCCATAAAACACCGCCCAAAGCCCCCGGCCGCGCTTCGGCATACGGAATCAGACGGCCGCAAAACGACGAAACCGCACCGCCGGCCCACTTACTCCCGCCGCCGCCCCACGCCCCGCCATCGCCGACATCGCCGACATCGCCGACATCGCCGACATCGCCGACATCGCCGACATCGCCGCCACACCGCCGACATCGCCGCATCGCCGCCACCCCGCCACGCTGACCGCCGCCACTGCCACCGCCCCCCGCCCCACCACCGCCGCCCCACCGCCATCACCGCCATCACCGCCACCACCGCCACCGCTACCGCCGCCACCTCCAACGCGACCACTGCCACTGCCACCGCCGCCACCACCACCGCCGCCACCGCCATCACCGCCACCACCGCCACCGCTACCGCCGCCACCTCCAACGCGACCACTGCCACTGCCATCGTCGCCACCGCCGCCGCCGCCACCGCCGCCACCGTGCTACTCCGTTATCGTTGCGTTCCTTTCCTCTGCTGCGGCGGCCTCATCAAATTGATCCGCTTTTTTTCTGCGTCTTACTCTCCATTATCGTTTCATTCTATCACCCTCAGCCAGACAGCACCGATACGACCATAATCCAAAGGCTCTTCTAATGTTACAGCTGCCGCCGCCACCACCACCGCCAGTGGTATAATTCTAGCATTCCCGCTTCGATTATCTACACCATTATCGTCAACACTACCAGCACCGCCACAACCACCATTACATACAACACCACACATAAGAACCATCATGCAATGAACAACTGTAAATTGTCCATATCCTTCAGTCACGTACAAAATCTATCCATTAACGTCAATCATTCGTACAAACTGACAATCTTCAAACTATTTTATACTCCAGTGTTTTTTCAGGAAAAAATATTAAAATTATATAAAATATTAAAAATGTATAATGGTTTATAAATCTGACTCGATTGTAAATTACTGTTTAAAAATTCTTTAAATTGTATTTTTGCTATGTAATTTAAATTCTTTATTAATTATAGTTTATCATGTACAGTTGCAGTCGCTATTATCTTGTAGTTGATGCGAACTTTCAATAAAATAAATTTACAAAAACAAAAACAACACCACACATGCCTCAGTCGTAATTACTATCGGCATTGCTACCATCATTTCTGCTTCCTTCACAACCAACTCCTCTTCCATCAAGTCGAAAATCATCGCCACAAACTTCGCCGACACCTCTCCGGCCATCAGAACAACGATATCGCCGCCGTTGCCACCGCTGCCACCGCGTCTACCCTCACCTCAGCTATTACCAGTCTCATCACCATCACTGTCATTCTCGTTATACCAAAAAGTCATCGCTGTTGCCGACAGCGTAAACTGAAAATTATGATAATTGCTAAGAAGTGCTGATGTAGAAAAATGTTGCACACCAGCAGGAGAAAACGAATGTTAAATGAAACTAAAAACTTGTGAGTAGTCTGAACCCTAGTTGGGAAGGAAAGAGAGTGGTGAAACAGGAAACACGAAGAAGACATAGGAAAACCAAGAGGAAAAATGCGAATAAAAATAAAAACAGGGACCAAAGGGACAGAGAGGGTGTAGAGAGGAGGATGCCGCAGTCTATAAGCATGACAAAGGCATAAAACACGAAGAAGACATGGAAAACAAAAGAGGAGAAAGAATAAAAATAAAAACAGGACCAAAGGCAGCAGAGAGGGTTGTAGAGACGGTAGGATGACACCGTCAGTCATATAACGCATGACAAAGGCACAAAAACGGAGAAGACATGGGAAAACAAAAGAGGACAGAAACACCGAATGAAAATAAAAACAGAGGACCAAATGGAGGAGAGAGATTGAAGAGAAGGTAGGAAAACGCCGACCAGAAACGCCGAATAAAAATAAAAACAGAGGACCAAATGGAGGAGAGAGAGTTGAAGAGAAGGTAGGAAAACGCCGACAGTCGTATAATGCGTGACAAAGGCACAAAAACGGCCGGGCGGGTGATTTATCGCGCGCGTTTCCTCGCAGCTTAGCCAGGTATAAAAGCGGCAGTGGGGGAAAAGGACGCTCGTAAGGAATACAGCGGAAGCAAAAAAGGTATATCACGAACCCACTCCCCGCCAACCCCGCGCAGGGAACAAGTGGGAGGCAACGCGTACGAATTCGCAGAATGTTCTTATGTGAAGTGCTGCAGGCAGTGGTGTGAAAATCTGCAGACGGAACACGCTCTGGCCGCGTGATTCACACACGATAATAAAATTACCGGGACGTGCAATAAATGTAAGATATTTGCAGAAGCACAATGCAAACTCACAAGACAAATATGTACACGGCACGTATTGTACGTGTGACGGTATGTTAAATGCGGTTGTTGCATTGAGTGAAACACGATTCTGTACAACGTCCCTGAAAGAACATCGAAAAAACTGGCGAGCGCATGTTGTAGCTATATAAGCGAACAATGGACAGACCCGAAAGGGTCGACCTCGACGGGACTGTGGTATAGTTGCTTCCGAAAAATATGGGAGCGTGACAAGTGAGAGGAGAAATGAGTCACCGTCTGTGGTTCATTAGAAAGTGCACTGCACTAGTAAAGAAGAGTTATTGGCAAGGAAAGGAAATTGTGGCAGAGAAACATATCGCAATTGGAAATACTTAAATTATAAAAGCCTTAACAAGTCGGGCATAAAATATTGAACTTTCCTTCTTTTTTTCTCTAGTAATGTAAATATTACGGCTTGCTCCTCTTTTTTTTATTTTTTCTCCACTGCGAATACAAATAAACACATAATCATAATACACAAATATCTCAGAGCTTAATTTATAATATCATTAAAGGAGTGGGCATGAAATTCCATCTCTCAATAAGAGGTTACGACTGGTAGAAAAATAATTTGGAGAATTTATGATTGATGGAAAATCCCATTCATAACAATTTCTGAAGCGCAACCATTTATTTTCTTAACAATGATATCTTCCTCGTATCCGCAGCGGATTCTATCAACATTACATGTAATTACCTTTACAATTACCACCTATTATTACTATTATTATTATTATTATTATTTATATTATTATTATTATTATTATACAAAATAGTCATATTCACACAAATTACATTCAATAACATTGATATCTTTTGTGCGCAGATCTGTGCAATCTTTACCTAATTTAAGACAACTACATGACCATTTTATAAAAATGACTATTTTAATTTTAATTTTCAATTCTTAATCCATTTTTCGGTCTTGTACAAATTTATACCGACTCTTTACGGCAATTTTTCTACTTTTCTTTCATATAATGCACAGAACTCTCGGACGACTAATTTTCCCTTTCTGCAACAGGAACATTTTCTTCCTCCGCTACGATACCAAGCAGGCATATATTTTACCGAACTCAAAGTTTTTTTTATTTCTAATCTTTTCAAATGTAATGTCTACTTGAACATTTCTTAAACACATTTTCTATTTGGTACTATTATTCCAAAAATGTCATTTACATCAAGAATTTACATCAGTTAACAAATACAACTTTTGAAAGAAAAATGTATTATGAGCACAGTACGCGTGACCGCTTTACATGACGACTTCCTTCAATCTCCTCCTACCTTGCGCCTTGCAATAATGATGTCTAGGGGGCGGATTATGCTGACCCAAATCATCACCAAAAATGATCAATACAATGCTCACAAAATGTTTTTAAAATACTCTAAAAACAAAGAAAAATGACGTAAAAAATTTGATCGCAACCCTTTAAGATAAACAACCCAAGCAGATTGACATGTTACTGATGTAATAAATACTTCTTTTTGTTCGAGTGAACTCAGCTTGCAAATGTTTGGTTTGGACTGTACTTTACAAAAAATATTTGCCTTTATTTATCGCGAAATCGGCTGAAGTGACAACAGCGACTATAGGCGTCACAGACATCTTAGATTACGTAGTACTCACAACAGCGGACATTACGATACATGAGCGAAGAAATGGAAAAGGCTACTCAGGAATTTTGTGGTGAGCATTTGTTGAATCCCGTAAATATTGTTTGAAGTAAGTAACATTAAAATGATATTAAAATCGATGAAATCATCGAAAAATGCAATAAAAGTCACCCAAAGTCAACATCTGGATTTCTTAGGTGAGAGGGAGCAATTTAAACATACCCCATACAAGATTACAGATCATTATAAATTCAGTACGGTGCGAACTATTCGATATTTCCCAGATAAATTTTGCATTTTCAGAATTATTGCATTCGGGTTTAATATTAATTTTTCAATATACTCTTTTATATTTTTATTGGTCCAAAGGTCGCGTGATATCAATGAAAATGTCCTTTTCATCTGTGAAGTTGAGAATTTCAATGTATGGAAATAATAATAATAATAATAATAATAATAATAATAATAATAATAATAATAATAATAATAATAATAATAATCATCATCATCATTATTTCATATTTCAAAATTTCACGCTCTTCCGGAGTTTTCAAGTATAACTCAAGGACAGAACGTCAACACATATGGTGAGACAGATGGTGAGAAGTTCTTGCTCCAGTGCACTCAGGTTCCGCTTCAATGATTTAGGGAGAGAACCTTGCGCACAATGTTGGTGGTTGCCAGCAACACGGCCTTTTGCATGCTTCTGAGATGCCACTCATTTAGATGGAGTTTTTCTTTCACAATCCTCCAATCTTCAGCCACAAGCCCATTAGTTGAAATAACCACGGGTACAATATCTACCTCTATTAATTTGTACAAGTTTTTCAGCTCAACTGAGAGTGGCTGATATTTTCTCCTCTTTTCTGCAATAGTTGTCAGCATATTTGCTTCCACTGTTCTATCTGTAACAATGGGAGTATCCCACAAGATTTTTGTTCTCTCATTAGACAAAACTTGTTCTGGTAGATATTTGTAGTATGGCAGGCTTTCCTTTATCAGGTCCGATCTTTTAGCAAGAGCTTGGTGGATGATTTTGGCTACATTATTATGACGTAAATAATCTGTTTGTGCCAACTGAGAGCATCCACTGCAGATATGTTGGATAGATTCGGTGGCCTTCTTACACAGGCGACACTTGTCACTGATGTTCTCTTTCATAATATATCGCCTGTAGTTATTAGTGGCTACTACCTGATCTTGAATGGCCAGTACAAATCCTTCCGTCTCGCCAAAAAGCCCAGCTGCTCTCAGCCATTCAGTCGATCTCTTCACATCTATGGAGTTACTTTGAAGAGCAGTAGCAAACCTGCCATGGAGTTCCTTTGATCTCCACTGCTCAATTCGGTCCACAGGTTTCGGAACTCTTGGATTGTGATCTTCCTGGAGCAGCTTCAGAGGTGTATAGCCGTGATCTTGTGCACAAATGGCCGTCATGGATTCGTTGTTGGTGAAATAATTTCTGAGCTGTTTTTCTTGCTGGCGGCACATAACTTCAAGACTTAACAGTCCACGGCCTCCATGATGTCTTGAAAGATACAGCCTCTCGGTGGAACTTCGAGGATGATGCATCCGATATTTTGATAGAAGTGTTCTGACTTTTCTATCGAAAACTTGCAAAGATGTCTCAGACCACTTGACAACTCCAAATGTATGTGATGCTGCTGAAAGAGCCCAGGTGTTAATTCCTGTAAATTTGTTTCTTGAATTAATACAGGACTTGCAGATTTTCGTCACACGAGAGAGAACCTTTCTTTCCACTTGTTTTCTTATTTTTTCAACCGCCGTCCCTAGGAGGTGATGGAGGCCCAGATACTTATATTCATCGCCACTGAAGAGTTCTTGAATTCTCAAATCTTCCATCAATGAGGTTCATTTTCTCTATTCTGAACGCTACCTCTCTTCACGTGAACAACTGCGCACTTCTCCCAACCAAGATCCATACAAACAGAGCTGCTGAAGCTTTCTACTAGTGTCAGCGTGCTGTGAAGTTGTTCTGGCCCTTTAGCATAGAGCTTGAGATCATCCATATATAATTGGTGGGAAATGATCTTCTTGGGGTTCTTCAAAGCATTTATTATTATTATTATTATTATTATTATTATTATTAATATAATAAATTCTTTAGATCGCGTTCACGAAGAGCGATTTCCGCGCCTTTGAGATAAAATTCTATGAAACATTAAAATTAGTTACATCTTCACGTAGCTAATACAATCTACTTTGACGAACTGTACTGTGGACAAATGTTCAAACGCATTCCATTTTTTACTTGGGTCTCTGGAATACTTAACCTCGAGAGTACATCAGTGCGATGACTTCAAACTGGTAAAATATGCATTTTAAACACACTTTCGATTATTTCTTATAACAAATGCAGATGCTGTATAATGTTTAGTCACTAGCAGTGGAGCTTGGATTTATATTATGTCGGCGCAAATTCACTGTCAGAAGGTCCGGGAAACTTACGAATTTGCTATGGTCGATGCTTTATTTTTAACTTTGCAAATGCAATTATGTTAGGCATTCGGACAATGCTAAGAGGAGGACAGCGCGGAACACATATAAAAATGTAAGTTTTACCCTTTCTTCACTAATAGAACGTGCGTTAAAGAAATAAGAACAGGAAGAATTACTAACCCTTCCCTCAAAGAAAGGTATCTAGGGTCCAGTTAGACTTTCCCTAGAATTAGGAACAGTAAAAAATGAACTTCTCTGACTGTGAAATCGATCGAGGAAACCAAAATATGTAATGACCCTTGGTCTCTTTTATTCACAAATGAATAAGCAGAGAAGTTACAAAATTATCGTAATTCTGAAGAAAATGTGCTGTACGAGATCACAAATCACACAAATTATCATAATAAAATAAGTATTGCAAAACCATAAAATGCAATCCATACGTTGCAAAGGTTTTGATTATAAATAAAGTACCACCTCACTGATTCAGAGGCCTGAAGCAGCGTTACAATACGCGAAACCAAAGGTGACCTGTTCGAGTCTTGCCTAAGGCATGAGATTTTCCGACACTGGATGCGAAGTGTTCGGCTTCCTCCTAGTATTCCATCTGACCATCTGGTCTTCCTAGTATCCCATCTGACCATCATCTCTCCCATAATTATTCAATTATCATTATCAACGGCGGCGATGGTGTAAGATCCGGCGATGGTGTAACGGTTAGCGTATCGTGCTGTTATACCCAAGTTCGCGGATCGAAGCCGTGGATTTTTAAGGGCAAAAAATCCTTCGTACGCCTCCCTTCGGAGGGGAAGTAAAGCCGGCTGTCCCATATTAGTAGATTTACTGCATGTAAAAGATCCTCAAGCCTAAATGAAGCGTCTGAGCTAAATTCAAATTGCCTGTTTCGTCTCCCAAGTAATACCTTCTTTATCCCCTAGTAGGGAAAAGGAGCGTAATGAAATTTGCGTGGTCAGACGGAAGAGCAGGCCTCATGGCATGAGTCGCACCACATAAAATAAGGCATATATTCATTCATTCATTCATTCATTCATCAGTAACCTTTTAGTTTCACCCGAACATCTTAATTACCGTGGAAGGCAAAGAACATTGGCCTAGCAATAAAGAGTAAGCCTCCGCATTTGCCTACTGTGACAGTATCGTCAAATAAACAGATAGATGAATGGATGAATTAATGAATGAGGGACAGAGTGATCAATTGAGTGGGCGAATGAGTGAGTGAGTGAAAGCGTGATCAATTGAGTGGGAGCATGAGTGAGTGAGTAAGTGAAATGATCAATTGAGTGGTGAATGAGTGAGTGTCAGAATGAGTAATTGCGTGGGTGAATGAATGAATGAGTGAAAGAGTGATCAATTGAATGGGAGTTAATGAGTGAATAAGTGGTACTCACGGCAGCCCAACCGCTGGAGGTGGGATGGTCGGCTGCCCAATTAGCGGGGTCGGCCTGCGCAGCGCCGAGCGACACAAAGAACACCAGCGCCGACCCCACGCCCAAGTTCAGCAGCAGCCGCAGTCCCCAGGAGCGCTGCAACACAAAGGAACGGAGCGCATGTTCATAATGCATCACCACAGTTAATTAAACAGAATTAACATTTTGCAATATTAAATGCAATTAGCGAAACACGTAAGCAACAAAAGACAATAGCAGTTTAACATGCAGATACAAGTCAGAAGATTGCGAAAGCCTGAAACGTTTTCAGAAGGCAATGAGGACACATGTACCTGAACAATTCTTGAGAACTGACTGGAATTAGAATCTGTAATGTTGCTAAAGAAAAATAACATATCATATCAGCTTAACGTTGATGGTTACTACGCTAATACTTAAAGCCCTCAAAATTATTCACATTAGAAAATAAAATACATGTACAAGTGGATTCATTTCTCCATTGCACCCAAAATGTTCTTGAGTACAAGAGAGTATTTGTAAGTCAAAAATGAAATGGAGTGAAAAGAGGTTGTGTGAAAGAGGTTTTCTTTCATTTTAAGAGGACATTTCATCGTCTGTATAATGAAATGTTGGGTTTGGAAGCCGTGGTTTAGAAAGTTATTAAATTAGTATTAATGATATGCATCAATAGGAGAGTGTTATAGCCGAACATGAAGGAAAGGAAAGACCAAATCTTCGTAATCTACGTACATTTATACTCATTATTGTCATAACGTACTGTACTCTAGCGTAATCAAGATTTTTCTTCAGAGAAGTTGAAGTCTGTATGATACAATGAAGGCAATTTAAAATATCATTAACTCCACTTATACAAATAAAAAGCTCTGAAACTAGACGTTCTAGATGATTTACATCCTGCAAATCGTGAATATATCGTAAACAATGAGTTCAAAATATGAATTCATAAATACTTGTACTTCGGGTTACCTTATACTTCACATAATATTTAAAGAAAATGGCTGAGGACAAATTGCATTTTAAATGTGATGTGTTTCCAAGAATTACCCAATTCTATTATTATATTCGCAGCCGAGTTATTTCTGAAAGATGTCATTTAATTGAATTCATTTTGTGATGCCAAAAGTAATTTGTTGTTTTTTTAAGAAAAGTTAACTAAATTTTAAGTGAGCACTATATACCTAATACCTTATACAGAAAGACCCGTTTAAAACTATTTTTGGGAATATATAGATAAGT
Organism: Teleogryllus oceanicus; assembly: GCA_964035755.1. NCBI lineage: Eukaryota > Metazoa > Arthropoda > Insecta > Orthoptera > Gryllidae > Teleogryllus > Teleogryllus oceanicus. The sequence continues at coordinate 14,999,207 of CAXIVR010000012.1, read as the reverse complement.
GCGCTTCGGATCAAAAAAGTGGGTAATGAAAATTGTTCGTATTAACGAGACGAATTCAATGATATCAAAATTGGCCCACCATCCCTATCCCTGGAAGGTGAAGTGAAATAAAAAGTTAAATGGGAAAAACTAACTTTTGTATTTAATATTTTTCGTGTTTGTGGAGCTGAAAGCAGTTATTTTAAAAAATGTCATGTACATGTTGAAAAATATGAGTAGTTTATCGTAATTTTTGTAAATCTTTGAAATTAGCAAATTCGAATTTTCCACGCTTCATTTACTAAAGTACTTACAAGATATCAGATTGCAACACCTCTCCGCAAGTCGGGTATTTGATATTCTAAGAATCCGCTCTCATTGTCTGGGGAATTTTGCGCCGTATGCAACGAAATTTTATTTGTTGAATTTTTGTTGATATTACATTTAAAAGAAATAGTTTTCGCATCTAATGTTTCACGATTTATAATCAGTTTTACAAGCAATGATAAATGTCAATATGGACATATATTGCGGTATTGTTATATTACGTAATCGTTACTGAGGCGAGAAAGTACGTGGTGTGGTAGCTCATCTAGTTTGCTTTTATTTACATTTGGAAATCAATGCTATCCGCAATACACTTAGGTATTGCGGATCCGCGATGAGAATGGGCGGACGATTGGAGGACGGTCGGCGCGGGGCATACCGACACGAGGCGGGAGTAATTATATACGAGGAAGTAAGTCTGTTGTAGTCTTTTTTTCTTCCCATTTGGTTATACCAATTAATGCTATCCGCAAAACTCTTGCGGATTGCGGATCAGCAAAGAGGATGGGCGGACGATTGGAGCATAGTCGGTGCGGGGCAAAACGACACGAGGCGGGAGTAATTATTATACGAGGAAGTAAGTGCTGTTGTAGCTCTTTTTTTCTTCCCATTTGGTTATACCAATTAATGCTATCCGCGAAACACTTGCGGATTGCGGATAAGCAAAGAGGATGGGCGGACGATTGGAGCAGGGGGGGGCAAAACGACACGAGGCGGGAGTAATTAGTATACGAGGAAGTAAGTGCTGTTGTAGCTCTTTTTTCTTCCCATTTGGTTCCCAAATTTTTCAAATCAAAGAAATTATAGAATTTGGAAAAAGAGGAGAGTCGTCATCGTCATCGTAATCGTCATCATCGTCATCGTAATTGTCATCGTCGTCATCGTGGTAGTCGTCGTCATCGTCGTCGTCATCGTCATCGTGATGGCAAAAAGAACGTCGCTTTGGCCAGAACATTCTTCTTCATCTCTATATAGCAAGTGAAGTTTAGTTCTTTTCGTATTTTTTCCACGATTTTCATTCTTGGTCTACCTCTCCTCTTTTTCCTACTATTTTGCGATCAAAAATGACACATAACAATATGTTACGTCTCAAAATGTGTCCAAAATTAGCTTGTCTGTTCCAAATAGTTTTGAGTAAAGATCTTTCTTTCACTTTTTCAAATTAAAAAAAAAAAGGTTTTTTTTCAAAGAGAAATAATAATTTATTTAATTAAAAAACATTGCAAGTAGTTTAGACATATGATGGTCTTTGATTATGGAATTTACAGTTTCTTCAAATATTCTAAAAAAATAATATTTAAAAAAATTAAAGGAAAATTAAAAAAAAAAAATTTTCTTAATTATTTTTAATCATATTCTCCTTATAATTTTAATATTTATTAATTAATTTAATAAATATGTACTTGCAATTACATGCATAAATAAAGAGAAACACTTTTTACATCGAGATGTTTCAATACGTACATAATGTATCTAATGATCAATAAATCAATTTTACTCACCATTATTATTTTACTACCTGCGAAAAAGATCGTTCTGTTATGCTGTGACTTTTTTTGGTGGGATAAGAGATGCGAGTAACAGTTGCTACATTATATAACATTCAGTCCATGGAGGAGTAATTCTGCAGGCAATATACCTATCTCATCGGATAACAACTCCAAGTAATCTAAGTACCAATAACACTCAAAAAACGACCCAGAACTCCCCTATTCTTTCCATCAATGCAACTACATTGTTCCCAGCGGATCTTAGGATCGTGTCCCGCTCGCTCTGTTTGACACAGTTTCCAACTTGTTTCGCTCGCTCGTGACTACACAGACGTACTGCGCTTCGGCCCGTGGCTTGCTGCCAGGGATTCACTCTCGTGTCCCCAATCTCTCAGCACAACGGATTCCCTTCATACTTAACCCCGGCGCCAGCAAACGTTTTTCCGCTGGGAACTCGGCTCGCGCGCGGGAGAGTAACGACCTCCTGTTTCAGCAAGCGCACTCCATTTTGCTAATAGGAGTACGTCCGTCGCTTGCCACGTCGAACTCCCTTCGCATCGGTCTCGAATAAAATGGACCCTTCCGGCCTTTCACCTCCTCTCGCTGGTTCAGCTTGTCGAAGCGCAGTACGAGGGCCGCTCCGCCTTCTTCGCCATTTCGCAGGAATTTATATCTGTAGGCGCTCCGCAGGGAGGGGAGCGTGCCTCTTCGATCCCAGATAAAGAAACAGTTCCTTGCGGCGGGGCTGGGAGGCTGGGGGTAGAGGGGAGAGAGGGGTGGAGAGGGGGAACGGGTGGAAGCTCCTCGAATATGAGAAGCGAAGCCCCAGAAAACGAGACGGTGCGGCAGGCAGAGGGAGTTACGAGCCAGCCAGCTACCTTTCCTTGCATGTCGTTTCTCTCTCTCCTTTTCACTGTTGGCATCTCTCTCCTGTGTTTTGCTCAACTGCTCCACCTGAACTTTGCCTGTCGTTTTCGAGTATTTTGTCTCATTTTCTTCTACTTTATCGAGAGGGTATCAACTAGTGTCACTGCAGTGCCTCTGACTGAGAGGTTCTAGGTTCGAGTCCCGTCAGTGGCAGGATTTTCGCCACTAGCTAGGTCGAGTTCAGCCGCTGACTGGAGGAGAATTCCAGCGGTCGGCTATTCTGATTGGTAGTTTTCCGTGGTGTCTTCGATTAATATTGAATTGAATTTGCCTTATTTTACGTGGCGAGACTCAGGCCATCTTCCGTCTGACCACGCAAATTTCGTTACACTCCTTTCACCAACCATGGGAGAAAGAAGGTATTACTTGAGCGGCAAAACAGGCGATTTGAATTTAGCTCAGAGGCATCATTTAGGCTTGAGAATATTTTACATGCAGTAAATGTACTAACATGGGACAGCCGGCTTTACTTCCCCTCCGAAGGAAGGCGTACGAAGGATTTTTTCTCCCTTAAAAATCCACGGTTTCGATCGGGCTTGAACCCGCAAACTTGGGTATAGCAGTCCGATACGCTAACCTCTACACCATCGCCGCCGCTAATATCAGGCGAATGTTGGAGCAGTACCCCATTGAACGGTCTATCGACCCCGCGCAATCTTTCCTTCCTCTTCCTTGTACTATCCACACTCCTTACTTACACACCCACATACATGCACACACTACACGATTACACTTGGCGGGAGACAAGTCGGGGACGCAGAACTTGTCCAGGCTGGAGTGGTGCCAAGCTGATGGGAGATACTTGGTTGGGAAAAATCTCTGCAAGCTGGCAGTAGGTCGGCGTCGGATCTCACAGGGGAAGATTACCGCCACCCCCGTGGGAAAAAACGTGCATTACACTCACGGAACAAATGACGGTAGCAGTTGACGCGCCCGTAATCACTTATCACTCATTTTGCTCTACTCTGTCTTCTCTATTTTGTTTATATCCTCTTTCTCCTCTATGTTTTCTTCTTTTTCTTCTCTACGTTCCTTAGCTCGCTAATCTTTTGCTTCGCTTTTTTTTCATAGCTTAGTCACGCTTTTTCTTATTAGTCACAACGTTCTAACTTCCTAATAGACTCCGTTTAGATCTTTAACCACAATATCTATTTGAACTTCATGTTTTCTATTTTTAGTAGCAAGTTTGTCTTTATTATGTCGTTATGCGCAGTTATGTTTAAAAGTTAAATTCTTAGTCTTAGTTAATTTTAAAAAATTGTAGAAACTTAAATTTTCAAAACATATATATTACATTCATAGCTGGCAAATAGATTCTACTATGCGTTATTTTTAATTCCATGTTTCTTTTATGAAAAATGTATTCTGAAGTAGGACGACTAGATTCTAAAACAGCGTGAATCTAATTGCGTTCTGTCGCCCTTCCCGTCTTATCTCGCAACGCCATGTGCTGGGTCTGGACGGGAATTAATTCGAACACACTGTCCCACATCCCTCGATAGAAACACGCGCACCGCTTCATCCGGTGCGCTGCCCCTCCTCCAAAGTCAAAGGCCAAAGCCCAAAGTTAAACCTCTGACCTAAGTTTTGCATCCACCACCCAGCGTCCAACGGCATGATCCAAGCCGTGTATCAACAGTCGCGAAGCAGGAACACTAGTCCCTTGGTATTATGCGTTCTCATGGACTAATTTACTCAATGTTAGATAAAGCTTCCACAGAGAATGCATCGTTTAAGAACAACGTTGTGGAAAACAAGGGCCTATAAATGTTTTCTTTCTTGTTGAAACGTTGAACTAAAACGTAGAAGTAATACATTGAACTGAAACGTTTAATTTGAAACTCTATTGAACCTAGTGGTAACTAATAAATTTCACTACTAAATAGTGTTATTTTATTTACGATTTATTTATTTATTTATTTATTAGTTATTTTATTTATGATTTTATTTATTTTGTATTTAATGGTTTGAAAATATTGTAGTGAAAGTTTTCCTTATTTAATTAGTGAACTATCTGCGTTATCCCTCTCCACAAATCCAGACGCGTGTTTTACTAAATGTGAAGAATACATTAACAGTTACAATATGAAATCGATTCCCGATTTAAGAAACTTTGATAAAAACGCATCATTTGAACGAGTGTTATAGTGACATATAGGACAACTTTAATTTAGGTATATAATACTTTCTTGAAGATAACATTTTAGAAAATACAGATACTTTGAAGAAAAAACTTAACTGTAATGTTATTTTTTATACTTACGCATTTCAAATTAACATATAAACATCCACGTATTCATGCAAATTAATTTTATTTTATACAACCTGTAACAACTATTGTACTACAGCTTCCGGGTCAATGACCCCCATCTCGATCAGGTTTTTCGTCCAGTTTCCCTGATCCATTGAGCAAATGCTGAGATGGCCCCTTGGTTTGCTTCTGGACATAAATGTAACTTCATTTTCTGTGCACGTCTTCTAGAATTCAGTGGGAAATACAATTATTCAAATTATCGTTTCCATGTTGTCGCGGCAGGAAGTAATAAGAGCCAAAATTTATTGCTTATTTATCTTTGAATATAGATTTTATTACATGGGAGTTTTTTGTTTTTTTCTCCCTTTCAAAATTCAAAATTTAAGTAGTATATGACTTAGTGTAGGGATCACAGAATTTTGAAAATGTGCACACAATTCACTTTTCCCCATAGCACGTCATACGCAGTTTTTAACTGTTTTTTGACGTAAAATAAATAAATAAATAAATAAATAAACACAATCGTCCTCTGAATTGCATCTAATCCGCAAATAGAATGGTAAGGCGGAGGAAATCCGTGCTTTCAGGAGATAAATAAATTCCCTCTAAACGAATTACTGAAAGGAATCCCTGCATCTAAACTTCCCCTGCCCACTTGCACAATCCTTGTGCGAGTAGATAATCCTCGATCTAGATTCTGATACGTTAACCATTTTTCTCTGATTTATTTTTCACTAATTACTCATTCTTTTGGGGACTCAATATTCAACTAAGAGGATTTAAAAGAGAGTTCTATTATACCTTACTCGATGAGGAGATAAATTATTGTAATTTTTTTATATATTGCTTCTTCATAATAATTATAAATATAATAACTTCTTTGAATTATTTATCATTTATTACAAAAAAATATTATTTTGTGCCCTTACTCGACAATTCCTATCACATCTTCCATTGCTTCACGTTAAATTGAACATTAGCGGATTTACATATTATAACCGAATATTGGATAGCGACCATTAGTTTATCAGTTAAAACCCCCGCTAGAAGCGATTTAATCATGGGTCAGGTCCAGGGAAAGAATAAAATATGGATGGAAATACAGTAGCCTTCGCACAGTTTGAATATCCCATAATATATAAGTAAACACAAATTCTGTGCTAAAAGCTAGTGTTACTGCAAATGACGGGTACATAATATAATAATAACGCAATTTGTACCACATCTCAGCCATCACTTGAAAAACACATTACCAAAGTTAGCGTATTAATTTGGAAAAATAATTCTTTTAACGCTAATACTCAACAAAAATTTTCAATCCAAAATTGCGTTTCATTCAGCCTGAATAATTGCACAACAATAACAAGTAATTCAGAGAATTTCAAATTGCCTTGTCGCGACTTTGCCTTTGTCGTATTGCGTTCTGATACCTCGTCCTCGTTTGGATATCAATTCTTCGTCTCTAGAAACGCAAGAAATTTTAGTTTGTAATTTCGATTGTTTACCAAAGTTAAGATATTTTTAAAAAATGGCTTTTAAATGTACATCGCCTTATTTAAAAATATAATTTCGTAAACATATTTAATTAAGTAAAAAAGTCGATCATCAATTCTGTAATATTGCAATTTTGCAAAATACACAGATTAAAAACATCATTTTTTACCGTACTTAACTATTTGATAAAAATTAAAGAAAACTTCGAGTCTTTTTGAGATATCATTTTTTTACTTTGTCTACATTTGATGTAATATCACATTAAAATTAGAGATGTTTTCAAAAAATTATCAATCCTAAATTCACAATCTGCCTTTGTTGAACAGATTTCGTTCACAAAAATCTGATCTTCAATACTGAAGTTACTGAAGTAGTGAAACATGCCGAAAAACTTAGAATCTTGCAATTCTCGAAAGCTTAGATAGTTCAACAAACAAGTTACCTGCGCTATTTTTAAGCGTATTTTGCGAGAAAAAAAATGCAAAGTTTGGAGTCGTTTTTGAGAAAATTTTGAAGATGTTGGAGCTTCAAATAAATTACTCTACCCCCTGAAAAAATCAAAATGCGCCTGTTAAACTCTCATAGCGTTGAGTTCCGCCAGAAAGATGGAGAATGCCAATTTTCGAGAAAATTGCCGGTACTCAAAATGTAAATACTGACTACGTAATATCTTAAGAGGTAATTTACTACTTATAGGAACACGACTTATCCAGTTTGTCGTTCCATTTCTCGAAGAAATACGAAATTATTATGAGATAGCTAACAGATTGAAGCGTTAGTTATGAGATTTTCTCCATTTTTGAAGACGGTAGAGTCCTGTACTAAAATTTAATAAATAAGATGAACAATAATTATTTTGGTTTATTCTCACTACAATCCTACTTTCCGGACATTACATGTTCTTGACAGTGTTCTCATCTTTTTCATTTGATAAATAAAAAGTACGAAAGTTGTAGATCACATTTTGTAACTTGAGCAAATTAACCTACCAATAAGATCGGGATCTCATTTAAATTAGGTTGAGATTCTAATGAAATTCTAAAGTGAACATTTTGCAAATAATTTTCAATTTTTAAAACAAAATGTGAAATCACAGTTATATGTTTGGTATCCAATTGTCTTTCCTGCCAATTATAAATATTTCTAAGATTAAAAAGAAATGAAGACAGAAAAGCCAACCCTCAAGACATCTATCCTCAACTTGTCAATTATAATGAAATTTGATACCCAAAATCCGCAAATGATGTGTAATTGTTTCTAATTTTAATAATAAACATTAGTGTTCGAAGAAATTAAGAGGACAGCCTGAGAACTATTGCCAAATATTATCTAACATTTTACGGAGCATTCTTTACACGTGTATTTGCGTAATATAAAACATTTATTAGCCCCTTTACCGTTACATTTATGCACTTCAGTGCACTAGACGTATTAGCTAATTTTGTGTATCCGGAGCGAACCCGACACACTCAGCCAACCATTGTCAACCCGCAGATGGACATTTTGGCACAACAAAATAAACACGTCAATCTCTTTGATATGCTAGCTTCACTATCCAGACTGGCTAAATGAATGTTTTGTGACAGTTCACGTTCAGTTCAATACCTACTCGTCATATTCTACGGTCTTCTTTAGTTCGTTCACTTTTTTCTACTTTGTCAGCGTTTGAAAATCTGACCACATCACACGTATACGTAACAACTCGAGGTGAGAACGTAGCAGAACAACAGCTTTAAACTAACTAGATAACGAACTCATCACGTCTGAGGCGAAGAAGCAAAGCATGTGTGGAATGCAAATCCGACACGACAACGCGCATTTCCAGCCAGTCGCACAGAGCGTGCTCATGGCAGTGGAGGCCCAATCGCGCCAACATCACGCTTCAAACACTGGATTCGTCCAGCACTTTACACTGGCTACCACATCGCGTCGCCCCGTCGCGTTGCGTTGGCCTGCTTCTGGCTGTGCCTCTGCACATTGGGTCGAAATGAGTCTATGGCAGGTCTGCACAACATGTTGCACTTGCAACTGACCTCGAGGGCTGCTCGAGTGCAAATTGAGTGCCGTTGCGGGCACAGGGGGAGGGGATGTGGCGGCTCATTGCTGCGCGGGCGGTCGATAATGAAAACGCGCGACTCCAGCGGTAGCGCGTAAGTTGAATGAAAGAGCAGCAAGCGAGTGACGATGTATTATAGTTAATTTCACGTTGGCCATTATCACGTATGTTCTTGAAAGCTGAATATGGGCTCCTAAATCAAAATAGACATAAGGAATCCAAACATCATTATTACTGGTAGAATAACTACTGAAAACTATATGATTCGATACGGGAGTCCGAAGCCTTCGGATTTATAATCTGCCTAGTGCAGTGTCATTCAGCAAGTTGCTGCAACTTCTACTAAGCTACTACTGCTAGTAATAATAATAATAATAATAATAATAATAATAATAATAATAATAATAATAATAATAATAATGTTAAATTAAAAAGAATTGTGCCAAACTAATAACAAATTAATTTAGGATTCAAACAATGTTTGTAATTTACGAAAAATAAATAGCTTCAGTTTTATATTCATTACGTGTCAATGATTATGGTGACTATTTCGACAAAAAATATTTCGTTGAGATGCTACAAAACTATAAATTTCATTCGTTCCAATTTCCATTTAAATACAAATGAGTAAATTAACATACGAAATAAGAAATTTCCCGCCAGTTATGTATCACTTTTTCCATTCCGTAAAGCCACGAGGGAATTCAACAATATTTAGCAAGTTGTAATGTGATTAGAATTATTATGAAAATAGAACAGCGTCTGATTAACAAGAGGAGTAGTATCAGTTAATAAACAACAAAAAAGTAAGCGTGAGGTGAGGATGAGAATGTGCTTGAATGTAGTTATGACTACACGCATTGTGTTCCGCTGAGAGAAATTTTAATTTTTTGAAACTATAGTCTTAAAAGTGGAAGGGTAATTATGCTATTATCTTTTAATGTTGTACATAGTAAGTTGAAAACGTTTGAATTGAAAGGAGAAGGAAATACCCATTAGAAGGACTTATTGGTAGACTTTACATTATAGAAGACGACGAACAAAAGTATATAATGCTTGCAATTGTGGCTTATAAACATGTTGAGAACGAAAATTAAATTCATTGTTTACAAACAAAATATGGGTAACAAAATCAAAAACAAACGAACAAAATCATATCGAAAATGAGTAGTCAGTTTTAGAGGTCAATTTTGTTACGATATGAAAATATAAAATTTTGTACCAGTGGTATGAAATCGTAATAATGAGGTAATTGAGGGATGTTGTGTCGGTTTCCATGAACGCAAGTTTGTTAGAGGAAGACTGAGTCGAGTTACCGAGAAAATGGAAGCCGAAATATAGGCCGGACATATTAATGCGACATTCTGGTTTCAAAAACCAAATACAATAGTAGAGACTTCAGGATATTGGAAGTTTGATGAAACCTTGGAGAAGGTATTCCAGCAAGTTAATCGGGAGTTCTATAGTAAGGAACAAGATATCCGCAGCAGCCGAGACCGTAATATTTTCCGATTGATTTGCGTTCAAATAATTCACGAATAATATAGTTACTTGTGTTCTATTTTAAATTACCTCAATGAGAGGCCAACGGACAAAGACGTTTGATGAGTGGCAATAGAGCTGCAGCTAAATTCTTAAATTCTTAAGCTAAAAGCTTATCTTACGGATCGACAGTTCCAAATCAAATATCAAAACGAACTCTCAGACCTTTATCCTATTCAATCTGGGGTACCACAAGGTAGCGTACTTGGTCCAGTGCTATACCTAAATACTGCTGTTATATACAGCAGATATTCCCGAAACAGAAAACACAATAATTGCGACATTTTCTGATGATACAGCCATATTATCTTCAGATCCTGATCCTACAAGACCATCTCATCACACTCGAAGAATGGTTTAAGAAGTGGAGAATAAAAGTAAATGAGAACAAGTCAGCTCACATGATATTTACTCTCAGGAAAGAAACGTGCGCGCCAGAAGAAATCAGCAGAAAAACAATACCACAAACCGATTGCGTAAAATATCTAGGTCTTCACTTGGATAGACGTCTCACCTGGAAAAAGCATATACAAGCCAAGAAACAACAGCTTCAATTGCAAACAAGGAATATCTACTGGCTTATTGGCTACAGATCCAAGCTGTCCCTGGAAAATAAATTGCTAATTTATAAAACCAACCTAGTTCCTGTTCGGACATATGGAATCCAAATCTGGGGTACAGCCAGCAGAACAAACTTATCAATTCTTCAGAGATTCCATTCAAAAATTTTAAGAGTAATCTCATCAGCTCCTTGGTGCATGTCTAATGCAGCACTCCATCGAGACCTCAATATTCAAACAATTCAAGAGAAGATACAAGAAATTAGCCTAAACTACATTAAGCGCCTGGAAACCCATCCAAACCATCTAGCCCTAAACCTTTTAGACAATAGCCAAGAAATATCTTGCCTCAATAGAACCTCCCCTTTGCAACTTCCTTACCGCTTTATTATTTGACATACACAACACAAAAATAATTCTCAGTTTTGTGTTATTATTATTCTAATATTTGTTTCCCTTTTCTATTATAGTCCTTGTGTATTGATCCTGGAAAGTACCAATGGGGGACTTTTCTGCAAGTTATTGTTTCTCTGATCATTGTATTTTATTTTGATATTGTATAAGCAATTAATTATCATATTTACTTATTATTTCGGAATGAAATAGATTGTAAATTTTCATTGTGTAAATAAAAAAATATAAATTCATTGTGGTCCAAATGATTGCAATTCACGCGTGCATACGTTGTTGTGGCAACATTGAACATTCAGAAGATTCGTAACAAATTTTTATATGTATTACAACTTTTAAATTGTTTTGTTGTTTTCTGTATGAGTAATTTAAATATTGTTATTACTTCGAGAAACAGACGAAATGTCTGCTTCTTAAACAGTTAAGGAATAATGTGGAAAACTGAAGTAGATTATAAATGCATATCGTTAGTATTGTGTAAATGTTTGAGAACAGAAAATAATAATATACACATTACCCACTATAACATTTAAAATCTTTTTATTTCGTAAAAAGTTACGCCATTTGCGGTGTATGGTTTCTTGCGTAAATACACTTTTCCATAAACTGCGGGAAACGAGGAAAACGAGCAACTGGAAGAGAAAGGTTGTAAGTATTTAATGTGATTGGATAGTGTTTACCAAATAAGGATATCAAATTAACATTTTTGATATAGACGGTCCTGCATTGAACTCTTTCTTTACTAATAAAAATAGCGACAAGTACGTTTACCGACGTGAATTTTGGAAGTGTTTCTGGCATGTTGCGACAATGGCGAACAAATGTCGTCGAGTTGCAATGTCACAATATTACATATGTGTGAAGAAGTTTCCAAAGGAAGAGCGAATCGCTGGCTAACCTCCCCGTCGCGACGAGGTCCCTCGACAGCAATGATATTTTTTTTTCATTTATACTCAGTTTTAGATTCAGTAGGACAATATATACGATCCCATTTTTGATTGACTAGATGATAGGTTTACTATAAACTGCATAAAATAAGAGTGGAAAGGTAGCGTTCATATATTTATTCGTACCAACTACTTCATACGTTTCGACAAATTATTTATGTTTCATCTTCAGGTACATCTGGTAAATTTTCTTTCGTTATAAATTTATTCCTTCAACATACGTATTTTTAAACACTGTTTTAATGGTGGATTCTCGTCCTTAACTCATGTTTCCAGTCACGCCAACTGCAATGATCATTAGTACCGTTGGTGTAGAAAATGTTAATATTCCTAATATTGGGTCATTCTTCCCTTTCTGAATGACAGGATTCAACGACGAATAACATGTCGACTATGTCGACTTGCGAGGATTTCCCTTCTCTAGGGCTCTCCCCAAGCAGGACATTGACTCAGCCCGGACACGGACTAAGCTTCTGAATTCTTGGCTGTCCGGAATTAGCCGCGTCATGGTCGATGGAGCTGACGTTTAGGCCATCTTGCTGTGGCCTTCTTCAGAGCTAGACTGCTACTATATCAGCATTATAGCTCTGAAGAAGGCCACAGCAAGATGGCCGAAACGTCAGCTCCATCGAACATGACGCGGCTAATCCCGGACAGCCAAGAATTCAACGACTCCGGCCGCGGAAACCTAAGAATCTACATGGACAAAGCTTCTGTCTCCCAAATGTGTGGTGGTGTAGTATATAGTGTAAGTGTGTATAAGAAAGGAAGAAGAAGCAAGGATCGCTCGAGGACCGATGACCTTTTGTTAGGGTACTGCAAACGCTTTTTGGGAATCCCAGCGCGCGTTACACGCCCCTTCTGCTCTTCAGTGCCTCTGGTCGGGAGGTCATAAGGTTAGAGTCCCGACGGTGGCAGGATTTTCGACATTAGCTTACCAGGTAGGACAAATTCAATCGCTGACTGGAGGAGAATTCTGGATGACAGCTGCTCTATACGAGAGCTTTTAGTGGTTTAGATGTTTATCCGATCAAAACCAGGCAAATGCCGGAGCACATACCAAACTATCATGCCATGGACCGCGCGTGATATTTCATTCATACTCCTTGGCCTATTCTAACCCCTTTCTTACTGTTACAGGCATTACACTACCATATATGCCAGGAGATCGGTCGGGAGGTTAGAGCTTGTCTCAGATGGGGTGGTGTCCCACTACTGGGAGATACCTTGCTGAGGAAAATCCCCGCAAGCCAACGATAGGTCGGCGGCGGATATCGCCATCCAGTGGGAGAAGATCCCGTCATCTCTTGGGGGAAACATTCACTACACTCACGGGACTAATGAACTTAACAGTGCACGCGCCCGGAATCCTTAATCAATCAATCAAAGAATAAATATCCCTTCCGCTCTGTTGGTTGGGGCCCACTGTAGGTCGCCGCTGCCGCGCGCTCGATTCGCGTAAGCCAGGCGGCGGCGCGCCCCGGCCGCGCGCGCACCCCCGTCCGATCCGCGGCGCTCCCGGCCTCCGCCCCTCCCGGCGGCGGCACGCCCCTCCCGTTCTCCAGTACCACCCAGCTGCGCCTCCTCCCTCTCCCCCTCGCCCCGTTGAGCGCCGGTCCACCTTCACCTCTACGTACTGCGATCCCGCAACCCCCCTCCCTCGCTCCCCATTCCGACCCGTTCTAGGTCAGCACAGCCCAAACCTCCCCCGCCCGCACCCTCCCCCCTCCTACTCGCCCGTTGAGTCCGGCCACCCCCCCCTCTCCCCTCTCCACCCACCTTTCCGAGCCCTCTCCGCCCAGTTCCCCAACCCTCCATCTCACCGGTCCGTCCCGTCGTAGATCAGCCCAGTCCAACCCTCCTTCGCCCCTCCCATACCCTCACCGCCCAGCACCACCATGCCGCGCCCCTCCCATTGAGCTCAGGTCCACCTCCACCCCACTCCCCTCCGTTCCTCCCCCAGCCCTTCCCGTGCCATCCCCGCCAAGCACCACCCAGCCGTGCCCCCTCCCATTGCGCCTCCGCCTCGCCCCGTTCAGTTCCGGTCCACCTCCACCCCAACCCCCAGGCCAACCTTGCCCTGCCCCGCCCCTCTCCGCTTCCCCCCCCGGCCAACCTTGCCCTGCCCGCCCCTCCCGCTGCACGCAACCCTGCCTCATCACACCCACTCCTCCCGCTAAGCCGCGCCCCTCTCCACCCTGCGTCGCGAGATCTCGTTCTTTGGTGTTCCCGCGTTGTCCCAAATTGCTCGTGGAGAGGGATTAGTTGTAACGAGGATCTTGGAGACGATGAAGGTCATTAGAGACACGTCCTCGTCACGTGGGGGTAATGGCAGTCACGTGCCAGTCATGGTTCGCGTGAGAGGTGTGGGGGAATTTGGAGTTGTGAAGGTCACGAAAGGTCACGATGATCAGGGAGGTAAAGAATATCAGAAGGCGATATTTATTTTTAGAAGTGAAATAAAGGTAATATGCGCATCATAATGAGAAAAATAATGAAGTTCGCCGGAAATGACGCCATCAATAATTAACCGAAGTCTAAGAAAACACTGTCCAAAATATAAAATTTTCATTTTCCTACAAATGAATATTTCGACAAAAAATTCCTCTACATGTTATTTGTCATGGAAAAGCATCTTTACGAGTAATGGAAAAAGATCCAAAATCAATTTACTGTCTTGAAAAATATCAGGAGATAATTATTGAAATAGTGCTTGAATATGATTCTTGAAAAGAAAGGGAAAGGGTGGGAATAAAGTATTTGATGACGGACGAGACTTGGTGTAACTTTGTGAAAATCACTACAGATTAGGTAGCAGAATGATTTTTTACATTCCGAGAGAAGGAAAATAGTAAATAAAATAATGTAGGTGTAAAAATAATGGGATATGGAAACATTTTGAACGTCCAAAAGGAATACCCACAGAAGGACATGAACAGAAAAATTAGTAAAGTAACATCGTGTATTGTCACTGGTGAGCGAGTGAGCTCAGATTCCCAGAGCGTTAACTACTCAGGTAATACTTAAGCATTAGTCCAGCGAGTAAAGTGTATGTTGTATCTCGTACACAAGAAACTGGACCGTGAGATTTGGTGGCGAAATGCATGTCGGTTTGCGGGCTTCTCTCAATGCAGATATCTCCTAGCGGGGCATCGCGCAAGTAAGAACAAGACCTAGGTTCGAAATTCAATTCAATTCAATTTAATGATGTTTAATTTTCTGTGATGAGGTTCAGGCCACAAGACCTGCTCTTCCCCCTGGCCACGCTCTTTCACCGTCTGCCAGAGAAAGGAGGTATCACACAGGCGATGAAACAGCCGTTTTGAATTTTGCTCAGACGCTTCATTTAGGCTTGAGGATCATTTACATGCAGTCAATCTACTACATGGAACAGCCGGCTTTACTTCCCTTCCGAAGGAAGGCGTACGAAGGATTATTTCGCCCTTAAAAATCCACAGGTTTGATCGGGTTTGAACCCGCGTTTTTGGGCATATTACGCTACCGTTTCACCACCGAACCCCAATTAGTCTGCCGACAAGAGTGGTAGTGTATTACGTATAAGTGTAAGTATGAGCGTAAGGTGAGAGCCTAATGCATTTGCCTGATATTGATCGGACAATCCACAATCAGAACAGCCGCCCACGAGAATTCTCGCCACTAAGTTATCGCAGGCGGTTAGCTATACGATGCGCGAATTTTCGGGTACGCAGCAACTTCAAATGAGGAAAAGTGGGGCTAAAGAGCGCAAAGGAGTGGAGAGCAGAAAGAGAACAATACCGGAAGGCCGCGCTGCTTCCCCCAAAGTTCGCTGGGCGCCGGAGAGCGGTGGGCGCAGTGCAGAGCGGAACGGGTGGGAACGGGGGAAGGCGCACGTGCGGTCGCGTGCGCGGTGCAGGCCGCGCCAGCCGGCGGCAACTGCAGCGGCGGCGCAGGCGGCTGTGGCGGCGGCGGAGGCGGTTGTGGTGGTGGTGGTGCTGGGTGGCGACGGAGGGTGGTGTCAGTGGTGATGGCGGGTGGCGGCGGTAGTGGTGGCGGGGGTGTTGGTGGTGGTGGTGGTGGTGGTGGTACTGGTGGTGGTGGTGGTGGTGGTGGTGGTCGTACTGGTGGTGGTGGTGGTACTAGTGTGGTGGTGGTGGTGGTACTAGTGGTGGTGGTGGTGGTACTAGTGGTGGTGGTGGTGGTGGTGGTACTAGTGGTGGTGGTGGTGGGTGTGCGGCGGTGGGTGGCGGCGGGTGGCGGCGGTGGGTGGTGGCGATGGTCGCGGCGGGTGGCGGCGGGTGGCGGCGGGTGGCGGCGGGTGGCGGCGGCAGCGGGGGTTACGGCGGTAGCGGCGGTGGAGGCGGCGGCTGTGTGCCGCACAGAATTCGCGAGTTGCCCTTCACCTCTACCGCTCCTTCGGAGGTCGACTTCGATCCGGCGGTCTTGGGTGGAATATCCTGTTGGATGTGGTGGAAGACGCGGATCGCTTTTGTTTCATTTATACATCTTCGCTGATATTTCGAATTCTCTTTGGGATTTCATTGATTGTCTTTCTCTTTTTTGACATGCTTTCTCTTTTGGGAACGTATACAGTGTATCTAACAGGGATGAATTCTTCCAGGTACTAATGAATTGACAACAGTGAATGGATGCATAGTATTCTATACTCACACACTGTCACTCGCACATAAGTTTGGAATTAATTCTTCACTGGTATACCATAGTGAGTTCGTGATTAACAAGGTTCCGTAAATACTCTTCCCAACTACGGCATATGTTCTCTTTTATATTAATGAAATTCTTAAATATAATTTCAACCAGCATTTATTTAGGGTATACTCGTGCTATACTGAGCTGACATTTTATCTTTCACCCCTACACACGAGAATTCAAATCCGTATGGAATTTGTGACGGATAAAGTGTGTTCTTGGCATGTCATTTCCTTGTTCTTCCGTTTTTCCTCCTTTTCATTCCACTAATGAGCGATTACAATTTATCTCTGTCTTCATATCCATATATCCATAAAATAATGGAGCTCTTTGAGATATTACTGTAAGGTTTAGGAACGGGCTTCATAAATATGAAAACAAGTAGTTTTAGTTAATATAGGATACCGAGTTTATTATTCATCTCTTGTCTTGTATTGAAATTAGGCAATTGCATGCTAACGTTGATTCGTGGTAATTGACGTGGCCATTTATTTATGTATTAGGTATATTATTTAGTAAAATTTATAAGAGAAATTTGTAAATATTTAAGTATGTGAGTTTTTGAAAATACTATTATCCTCTGAATGCAACATAGTTACAAATTCTATGTAGTAACTGCCATTTGCGAATGCGTTTTCAAATGTAATCCAGTATTAACGTTAATTAATTTCTAGCAGTTGACCAAATAAACACATTTCGTTTATTAATTTGCAATTTACCACAAATATATGCAAATTACTACAAATATTTTCTGGAAACTAAATAAAAGCATATCTGGAAAATAATCATTATACAATTTGTGGAGCAATATATTTCCAATTTGTCGGCACATGAAAAAACTGTTGCAAATGTAAATGTTTATTTTAACAGTGCGTTATGTGTTTACTGACAAATACAATGAAAAGTGCAGTCAAAAAAATATACTGCAAACACTGTATTAGTCCCGTACATGTGCTACAATGTAGTATATAAATGGAACCTTTTATGAAGCGATAGGGTCGCACTTGAGAAACAACGAACCAGAAAAAGTACTAGATCGCGTGGACTGCAGCAGCATTTACATAATATGTCAAGATTCTCCTGCAAGATTACCGTCTGCACTTTTAAAGTAGAAAAATCCTAATGGCAATCACAGTTTTTACATCAAATTAGTAATATATAAGCAGTTGGTTACCTGAAAAGATGTACGAAATATAATTTCATTTTATTAATTTGATGTACAAAACTTTCATTTATAAAGTGTGTTCGCTTGTTAACACTGAACTCCATAATTCTATATCCGGATCATGGACTATAAAGTGGAGATGCTTATGGAGGTACGAACGAAATGGTGTAGGATGTGGGATGGTGATAGATGGAAGGGGTGAGGTATATATGATAGTGGTGATGGAGATTATGGCAGTAGTGATGTTGGTAGAAGTAAACACGGTAATATTGAATGATTAGTGACTCCGAGCGCGTCAACTCCTAAGGTCATTACTTGATTTGATTGATTTTTTCGTGTTTCCGGACGCATCAACTGCTTCAGTCATTAGTCCCGTTAGTGTAATGCATGTTTTTCTCGGGAGATGGCGGTGATCTTCCCTCTGGAAGGCGAGATCTGGCGCCGACCTACCGTCGGCTAGTGGGGTTTCCCCCTAACCAGGACTATCCCACCAGCGAGGCACCGCCCCAGCCGGGACAAGCTCTAAGCTCCCGACCGATCTCCCGGAATATGTGGTAGTGTAGTTCATGTTAGTGTAACTGTGTGTGTGTGTGTGTAAGGGGGAGAGGATAGGACAAGGAAGAGGAAGGACAGATCGCGCGCGGTCCGTGGCCCGTTTGTTAGGGTACTGCTCCGGCATTCGCCTGGTGTTGATCGGAGAAACCAAGGAAAACTACCGATCGGAGCTGCCGGGCGCTAGAATTTTCCTGCACACAGCGACTGAATTCGACCTAGCTGAAAAGCTAGTGTCGAAAATCCTGCCGCCAGGTCATTAGTTCCATAATTGTAGTGCGTATTTAACCTCGAGGGTTACCGATAATCTTCCTCTGCTAGATGGTGAGATCCGGCACCGACCTACCGTCGGCTAGCGGAGTTTTTCTCCAACCAGGTATCTCCCACTAGCGGGGCACCGCCCCAGTTTTAACAAGTTCTAAGCTCCCGCCCCTGGCCAATCTCTCGGTGTTATTTTTTCGTGCATGTAAGTGAGTAAGTAAGGGGTGAGGATAGGACAAGAAATAAGGAGGAAAGATCGCGGGCGGCCCATGGCCCGTTTGTTAGAGTACTGCTCTGGCACTCGCCAAGGGTTTATACGAGAATCCCCGGAAAACTACCATTCAGAGCAGCCGACCACTAGAATTCTCCTCCAAACAGCTACTGAAATCGACGTAGCTATGTAACTAGTGTCGAAAATCCTGCCACCGCCAGTAGTGGAACCCTAGGATCTCGGGGTCAGAAGCACTGCAGTTACATCAATTGACATCATCCCTGAGCCACTTTTGCCGGTATAGAATAATAATAATGAGGGGGAGGTGGAGATGGTAATGGTGACCATGAGGGCCAGAGTATTCGTCGCGGCACGCCCCGTTGATCTCCCAGTCGCCCGAAGTGACGTCTCCGGGCGTCGGTGGCCGTCGTGGAGCGAGCTAGATGGAGCGGGGATAAGGCGTGCAAGTCCCGTGCTGCTTGGGCGGGCAGGGAGGGCTAGAGGGTACAGGACGAGGCAGGGCGGGGCGGTGCTGGCAGGACGGGGCGTGTGGGGTGGGTGGGGCGTGTGGGGTGGGTGGGGCGTGTGGGGTGGGTGGGGCGTGTGAGGCGGGTGGGGCAAGTGAGGCAAGTGGGGCGGGTGGGATACGAGTGGGATGCGTGTGGGATGCGGGTGGGATGCGAGTGAGATGCGGGTGAGATGCGGGTGGGGCGGGCGGAGCTGGCGGGCGAGGCGGAGCGGGCGGGTGGGGCGCGTTGGGTGGGTAGGGCGGGCGGGGCGGGCAGGGGCGGGTAGGAGCAGGCCGGGCGGGCAGGGGTGGGCAGTGGTGGGCGGGATGGGCAGGGGCGGGCGGGGCGGGGCAGGGCGGGCGGGGCGGCGGGCGCGGGGCGGGGGGCGCGTGGCGGGGGGGGGGGGGTTTGGCCGGCCTTGCCTCTTAGGGCCCGCGGGGCGCCTCTGGAGTGGGGCGCTAATCGCAGGGTCGTTTGCAGCGCAGCGCGGCGCCGCGGCGCGGCGCCCGCGTCCACCCGCGTCGCCCCTTCCCTCGCCCCTCTCCTCACCCCCCCCTTAGGTCGCGCTCGGCGCTCAGATTATCTTGGCGCGCCGCTAATGAAATTTCCCACGGGGGAGGAGAGCGAGATACGCCATGTTGAAATCGCAGGTGACTGACACGATTGTTCAAGGATTGTGCAAGGGGAGTAGAGACTCTCATTTGGCCTCAATGATTTTGCAAGATAATGTTTTCGCATGTTCATTACAAATACATTACAAATAAAAATATAAAAATATAATCTTCTTCTCCTCAATGTTTTATCATACTTGTTATATTATTTTCTTGTCATTCATTTCCTTTCCGATCTTCCGTTTGAATTGTTCAAGAACTGACACGATTGTTCAAAGATTGTGCAAGAGGAATGGAGACTTATTGTTTGGCCTTAATGATTTTGCAAGGTAATGCATTCGCATGCTCGCAACAAATACACATCAATGGAAATATAAAAATGTTATCTTCTTCTCCTCAATGTTTTATCATACTTGTTAAATTATTTTCTTGTCATTCATTTCCTTTCCGATCTTCCGTTTGAATTGTTCAAGATTTGACAAGATTGTTCAAGGAATGTTCAAGAGGAATGGAGACTTATTGTTTGGCCTTCATGATTTTGCAAGGTCATGCATTCGCATGTTCGCAACAAATACACATCAATGGAAACATAAAAATGTAATCTTCTCCCAAAATGTATTATCATATTTGTTGTTTTTTTGTTGTTGTTGATTTTTGTTGTTGTTTTTCATTTATTCCTGTTCCCATCTTCGGTTTGAACTGTTCTTCCTTTGAAGTTTTGTCTAAGGAATTCTTCAGAATTCGTGTTTCTTACGAAAATTCTTCAATTGGCACTGTTTTTTTCCACTAAGAAGAGTTCTAAAATTCGAGGTAACATCAACGTTGGAAACATCTGAACTGTTGTTTTCATTTTCTGTACCATATAGTATTTATAATATCACCAACTTAATATAATTTTTTTAAGTTTTTGTTATATCAATTTTCTTTAACAAGTAATACAATGCTATCAACCATTTTCTTTTGATCAAATTAGATATTACCATTTTCAATTTAATCTTTTTACGTTCTTAAGTCTTGTATCATTTATGTTTATCTGTAGACTTTCAATTCATTTTATCATCCTTATAATGCGCTTTGATAAGAATTATCTGATCAAATGTGAATTTTATATGTAAGTGGTTACTCTCTTGAATTTTTACGAAAATTATATAGTCCGCCGTTTCTCCGTTATTTAAAGTCTTTATAGATAGGTTTTAAAAATTAATATATTTACCATAGACTTTATGTGGAAATATATTGCAATTGAAAATAGAAAACAATTGCTGCATTTTTCAATCATTATTTTCCCTTTCATATTTATGAAGCGTTGATACCTGTTGCTATCTACAAAACGATGTCACGGAATGTTGTATTTTAAGCACAAGAATGGTCCAAAAACAATAAAAAAAAAGAGCTTCCAGCGGCGTGAGAAAGAATCTCCATCGTAGCTGGCAATAGATTCTGGTTGAGCCCAGGGGCCAATACACAAACTCTAAATCAAAGACTGACTTAGCGCAGCGTAGTATCGCCCCGGGGATCGTTGAAGATAAATCATTTTATTGCGTGTCCTTAAAAAAATGGACCCCAAAATTGTTACTCACTCACTTGGTATCATTCCCCTAGGCAGTATCATTATTTTTCTCATCCTAATGGATCAACAATCAATCAATCAATTATTGTGCTTTTCGTTAAGATTTACAATGACATGCAGTACTTATATATAACTGAAATAATTATGATTAAAGAAAATTACAGTACTCTGGATCATTGTTGATTCATAAGTCAATTACAGTTTTTTGTTGATTTACTGAGGTCGTGTTTTTTCGTCTGAATATGCTGAGATGTTTCATACTGAACACGTATTTGTAAACATGAAAACTCAATAATTTAGAAAGTATTTAATTCTACCTATTTCAATTGAAGTTTTTTATAATCCTGTTAACAGTATTTCTTCCATTTCTGGAAAATTTTCGTACTGAACTGCTGTTCTACAATACGCCTATAATTTGCTAAAAGGTGAGAAAACTAAACGTTTAAAGTTGCAAATGAATAAAATCATCCTTTTTTTGTCATCACCTTCTCTCATCATAAATAACTTTAGAAATATGGGAATAAATTTGTGGCTATATTTGTTAGGATAATTTAATGAAGACTAAAAATGAAAAAAAAGTTGATTACTTTCTCAGTGCGCAATTAATTAAACATCATAGGATATGCAATTCCATAAACCAGAATTCCAGGCATTATCTATATGATTTTTACAGAGAATCTTCTTGAAATCAATTCTCTTGGTGTTTCAAATATTGTGAATTTGAGAAGATTTGGCGATCTTGATACTGTGCATTGGATCTTAAAGAATCTATGAAAGCGATGTAGGTCCGACCGTAAGTCCAACGCGAAACACGAAGCAGGTCTTAACCTAAACGATATGTGATAGCTGTTGGAACAATACCAACTTAAAACTCAATGTGCAACATCAGTTAATTAAGCGAATAGATATTGACAATGTAAGTTTTAAAAAAATGGATGGAGGTGAACACATTACATAATTTGCAAATTGGTGCAATAGGAATTAAGATGAAACGGACAGTAGTCGGCAGTGAAAACACAATTATGTCGAAAATCACCGAAAATGATGACGAAACAGTGTGGAATGACGTCTACATCTGAATTGCCAACTTAATTTTGATTTGTGTTATTTGTGGTTAGAGTTAAAATTACCTTCCATATTTGCCAGAACACCTCTAGCTACGCCCGGGGGATCTATTAGGGTCTTCCGCTGTGTATAACGGTAATTGTGAATAATTACGTTTTTGTCATTAGTACTAATCAACATTTCTCCGATAAATTTCTTCGCAATGTGACTGAGGATCTCCGTAACAATGGCAATGAACGCTCGAAAATAAAATCAATGTGAATAACCGCTGTGCTTAGCAAGAAGTGGGAGAGGACAAGGGTGGAAGTGGGGAGTGTCGAAGGTCGTCGGCGGTCGCGTGCCGCCGTTGCTGTGCCGGCGGGGAGGGGGGGGTGAGAGCGCGATGGCCCGCGACGCGCGCGCGCCCTGAAGGTGGCGGCAGTGGCGGCGGCGAGGGCGGTGGAGGCGAGAGCGAGGGCGGTAGAGGCGAGGGCGAGGGCGAGGGCGAGGGCGAGGGCGAGGGCAGTGGAGGCGAGGGCGTTGGGGGCGGAGGGGGGGCAAGGGGGGCACGTGGGCGGCACGGGGCGGCACAGGGGCGGCACGGGGCGGCAGGGGGCGAGGACGGCAGCGGCGGTGGGGCGGCACGGGGCGGCACGGGGCGGCACAGGGGCGGCACAGGGGGCGGCACAGGGGCGGCACAGGGGCGGCACAGGGCGGCACAGGGGCGCACGGGGCGAGGACGCAGCGGCGGTGGGGCGCGCACAGGGGCGGCACAGGGGCGGCACAGGGGCGGCACGGGGCGAGGACAGCAGCGGCGGTGGGGGCGGCACGGGGCGGCACAGGGGCGGCACAGGGGCGGCACAGGGGCGAGGACGGCAGCGGCGGTGGGGGCGGCACAGGGGCGGCACGGGGGCGGCACAGGGGCGGCACAGGGGCGGCAAGGGGCGGCACAGGGGCGGCACGAGGGGCGGCACAGGGGGCACGGGCGGCACAGGGGCGGCACAGGGGCGGCACATGGGCGGCACAGGGGCGGCACGGGGCGCAGGGGCGGCACAGGGGCGGCACAGGGGCGGCACGGGCGGCCCGGGGCGGCACAGGGGCGCACAGGGGCGGCAAGGGGGGCACAGGGTGGCACAGGGGTGGCACGGGGCGGCACAGGGGCGGCACGGGGCGGCACAGGGGCGGCACAGGGGCGGCAAGGGGCGGCACAGGGCGGCACAGGGGCGGCACGGGGGCAGGACGGGAGCGGCGGTGGGGGCGGCACAGGGGCGGCACGGGGCGGCACGGGGCGGCACGGGGCGGCACAGGGGCGGCACAGGGCGGCACGGGGCGGCACGGGGCGAGGACAGGCAGCGGCGGTGGGGGCGGCACAGGGGCGGCACGGGGGCGCACAGGGGCGCACGGGGCGAGGACAGGGAGCGGCAGTGGGGCGGCACAGGGGCGGCACAGGGGCGAGGACAGCAGCGGCGGTGGGGCGCACGGGCACGGGGCGGCACAGGGCGGCACAGGGCGCACGGCGGCACAGGGGGAGGACGGCAGCGGCGGTGGGGCGGCACGGGGCACGGGCGCACGGGTGGACGGGCGAGGACGGCAGCGGCGGTGGGGGCGGCACGGGGCGGCACGGGGCGGCACAGGGGCGGCACGGGGCGGACGGGGCAGCGGGGGCGGCACAGGGGCGGCACAGGCGGCACGGCGGCACAGGGCGCACAGGGGCGGCACGGGGCGGACAGGGGCGAGGACGGCAGCGGCGGTGGGGCGGCACGAGGCGGGCGGCACAGGGGGCACGGGGCGGCACAGGGGCAGGCGGCACGGGGCGAGGACGAGCAGCGGCGGTGGGGCAGGGGCACAGGGGCGGCACAGGGGCGGCACAGGGGCGGCACAGGGGCGGCACGGGGGCGGCACGGGGGCGACGAGCGCACCGCCGGTGGGGGCGGCACAGGGCGCGGCACAGGGGCGGCACAGGGGCGGCACAGGGGCGGCACGGGGCGGCACAGGGGCGGGCGCACAGGCGGCACGGGGGGGCGCACGGGGGCGCACAGGGGCGGCACGAGGGCAGGCACAGGGGCGGCACGGGGCGGCACAGGGGGGCACAGGGGCGAGGACGGCAGCGGTGGGGCGGCACGGGGCGGCACAGGGGCGGCACAGGGGCGGCACAGGGGCGGCACAGGGGGGCACAGGGGCGAGGACGGCAGCGGCGTGGGGCGGCACGGGGCGACAGGGGCAGGCACGAGGCGGGGGGCACGGGGCACGGGGCAGGGCGGCACAGGGGCGGCACGGGGGCACGGGGACGGCAGACGCAGCGGCGGGGGAGGGGCGGCACAGGGGCAGGCACGGGCGCACGGGGCGAGCGCACCGGGGGGCGCACGGGGAGGGCACAGGGGGCAGGCACAGGGGCAGCGGCACAGGGGGCAGGCACAGGGGCGGCACAGGGGGGCAGGCGCACGGGGCGGACGGGGGCGAGGACGGCAGCGGCGGTGGGGGCGGCACGGGGCGCACGGGGCGGCACAGGGGCGGCACAGGGGCGGCACAGGGGCGGCACAGGGGCGGCACAGGGGGCAGGACGGCAGCGGGGGGAGGGCGGCACAGGGGCGGCACAGGGGCGGCACAGGGGCGGCACGGGGGGCACGGGGCGGCACAGGGGGAGGCACAGGGCGGCACGGGGACGGGGCGGCACGGGGCGGCACAGGGGGCGGCACAGGAGGGCGCACGGGCGGACAGGGGCGGCAGGGGCGGCACAGGGGCGGCACGGGGGCGGCACAGGGGGGGGCACAGGGGGCGGGGCACAGGGGCGGCACGGGGCGGCACAGCCAAGGGGCGGCACAGGGAGGTGGCACGGGGGCGAGGACGGCAGCGGCGGTGGGGCGGCACGGGGGCGGCACGGGGGCAGCGGGCGGCACAGGGGCGGCACAGGGGCGGCACGGGGGCGCAGGGGCGGCACGGGGCGGCACAGGGGCGGCAAGCAGGGGGCGGCACAGGCGGCAGGGCGGCACGGGGCGGCACAGGGGCGGACGGCACGCGGGGGCGGCACGGGGCGGCACGGGGCGCACAGGGGGCACAGGGGCGGCACAGGGGCGAGCACGGCGGCCACGGGGCGGCACAGGGGCGCACAGGGCGGCACGGGGCAGCAGGCGCAGGGCGGCACGGGGGCGCACAGGGGCGGCACGGGGCGCAGGGGCGCAAGGGGCGGCACAGGGCGGCACGGGGGCACGGGGCGACAGGGGGGCACAGGGGCGGCACGGGGCGCACGGGCGGCACGGGGGCACAGGGGCGAGGACGGAGCGGCGGGGGGCGCACGGGGCGGCACGGGGGCGGCACAGGGGGCACGGGCGCACAGGCGCAGGGCGGCACGGGGCGGCACGGGCACGGGGCGCACGGGCGGACGGCGACACGGGGCGGCAAGGGCGCAGGGGGGCAGGCGCAGCGGCACGGGCGCGGGCGAGGAGGCAGGGCGGAGGGCGCCAGGGGCGGCACAGGGCCACGGGGCGCACGGCGGCGGCACGGGCGCCGGCGCGGCGGGGGGCACGGGCGGCACGGGCCGACCTCGGCACGGGCGGTACGCGCACGTGCCGCCACGGCCAGGAACGGCGCGACAGGGAGCGCCGGCCCACGCGCCGCCCGGGTCCGGTGACGCACGGCCAGGCGCGAGCGCCCGCGCGGTGACGCAGGCGCGCAGCTGCGCAGCGGTGGCCCAGGGGCCTCGCCCCGCCGCGACCGCCCGTCCGCGCCACTCCGCGCACGTCCGCCATGACGCCCGCCCCGCCGCACGTCCCTGCCCGCTCGCCGCCGCCCGCGCCGTCCAGTCCGCGGGCCGCCGCTCCGCCCGGTCGCCGCTACCCCCCTTCCGCCCGCCCGCCCCGCTCCGCCCACTCCGCCCGACTCCGCCCCGCTCCGCCCGCTCCGCCCGCCTCCCCCGCCCGCGCCGTCCGCTCGCCCGCGCCGTCCCGCGCCGCTCCGCCCGCGCTCCGCCCCGTCCCGCGCCGTCCCGCCGCCCGCTCCGCCGCCGCCCGCCGCCCTCCCCGCCCGCGCCGTCCCGCCCGTCCCGCCCGGCCTCCGCCCGTCCGCCCTGCCCCGCCCCCTCCGCCCCGCCGCCTGCCCGCGACCTGCCCTGACGTTTTCTGCTCCCCGTTTCGTCTCACCCTCTCCTCCGCGCTGGACCGCCTCCGTGTTGTCTCCACGACAGTGGCGGAGCGTGGGTGTCAGCCGGGGCAGAGGAACATTTCACCGCCCCCTTGCTAAGGTATTTCAATTTCTAAGACTAAAATATACAGTAATTCTAAAGAACTTTTCGGCAACAAGAATCATTATTATCGACTATTGTACAGGATACAAATAAAAAAAGCCATGTATATTTGTTTTACAGTAGAATAATTACTCTACATCGTCACAGAATAAGAAATGAAAGAATGCGTGCTCATTTTAATCGGTCCGAATCATAGGTGCGACAAAAATATGAAATGAATCGGTTCAAATTTTTACAAGATATTATTATTATTATTATTATTATTATTATTATTATTATTGTTATTATTATTGTTGTTATTATTATTATTGTTATTATTATTATTGTTATTATTATTATTGTTATTATTATTGTTGTTGTTATTATTATTATTACTACTATTATTACTATTTTTTATTATTATTATTATTAAATTTTGCCGCCCCCTAAAAGTGCCGTCCGGGGCGGGCCGCCCCCACTATGCTACGCTACTGCTCCACATTACACTGTGTCACACCCCGCCCGCCTAGCGCTGGCGTTTGATGCCACGCTCCGCCACGCCTTGTCATTTTATTCCGGGCCTCCCCGAGTTCTTTTCGCCCTGCTCCAGGAGACTTCCTCCATACGTCATGGAGACTTCTGCACCGGGCTCTGCCGGCAGACCCGCTTTCACCTTGCTGTTCACGCCGTTCTATCAGTGATCTCTGGAACAACAACCCGTTTTCAGTACGGCTCCACATCATTCATATTTACCCTCCTCCTGGAGTCACCTAAATTAGTCAAACGATATTATCATAGTCTCTGCTTATGCTGTCATGATTTTTCTTGCACTCTCCACCATCAGCCGTTCACTTGGTTTTCTATTATCCTTACAACAACCATCTAAGGTATGTTACGCAGCCCCGCCTCCTCCGGAGTATTCCCGCATCTCCATACTCCTCGCTTTCTCCGCGCTCTCTTGGCCCTTCCCCTTGATGTCCTTCGCCGCAGTGCGCCCTGCCACGCCCTTTAAGGCGCGCTCTGCTGCTGCCGTCGGTCGTAGGGCGCCATCGCCGCGTCCTCGTCTCGTCTTTCACGCCCTGATCTCCTTCACCCCCGCCCCCGACGCCGCAGCGTATCTTAAAGGCGCTGTTACCGGCCGCGCGACGCCGCAATGCCACGCCCCCTTCCCGCGCCATCCCTGCCGCCAGTGCCCGCGCTAAGCAGGGGCAGACCGGGCCATCGCCCGGGGCCCCGAAAGTCAAGGGGCCCAATGATGGGACTGATGGGAAAAAATTACAGTAAACCCTCATTAGCCCGAACACGCTTATTTTATTTATTTTACGTCAAAAAAACAGTTAAAAACTGCGTATGACGTGCTATGGGGAAAAGTGAGATGTGTGCACATTTTCAAAATTCTGTGATCCCTACACTAAGTCATATACTACTTAAATTTTGAATTTTTGAAAGGGAGAAAAAAAACAAAAACTCCCATGTAATGAAATCTATTTTCAAGGATAAACAAGCAATAAATTTTGAATTTTGAAAGGGAGAAAAAAAAACAAAAAAACTCCCATGACACCCACTCCACCCACTCCCACTCCACGCTTGACATGAACTTCACCATAATACGAACAAAACTTCGGTCCCGGCAAGAGATCACGGTAATACGGACATTTCTAATACTCGGATAACACGAATTGTTATAACATGAACTACGATTATATCGGTCCCTTGAAATTCATATTAATGAGGGTTTGCTGTAGTAAAATATTGAAAAAGAAATTAGAATTCGAGAAAATCGTTATCGTAGTTAATAATTCGCGGTAGAGAAATCTGAAAAACTTTTCAATTATTTTTTTTTACCTTTAGTAGTTAATTGTAGTCATTACGGTTCTTGCAAGGAAGGACTATGAAACGAATCAAATGATGCTAACATGAAAACAGGTTTTACAGAAGTTCATTTTTATTTTTTCATGTATTTAACAAGTGATTTTATTAAACACTAACAAAACACATGTTTTCGCATTTTAAGCTCATCGTGGACATTGTATTATTGTATCAATAAATATTTTTACTTAGAACTATTATTTAAAATAATATATCCAAAACTTGGACTTCAGCGATGTAATTTTTGTTATTTTCTGAAATAAAATAACTCATATTGTTTCTTGATACCACTTTCACATTTTTAATTTTTTCAGGGGGGTTTCAGCAATGCCCCGGGCCCAAAATTGTCTAGCTCCTGTAATGGAGCAGACAATAGCCCTCATCCTTCCAATGAGATACTTCTCGCTTCGACCGGAACTACATCAATATGTCCACTAAAGCTAGTGCTAAAAACGGGAGAGGGGAACGGTCTTCCTTTTGGATACAAACACCAATCTCTTGGCTTTTCTGAAAGGCGGAAGGACAGTCCTTTCTTCATTACAATGAAACTATGATTCCAGTCAAATTAAAATATATATTTGCAGACATTTCAACCTTACATTGTGAGGTCGTCTTCAATGTATGAAATTATCAATCAGTTACAATAGTCGATTACATAATATATCACACGATATTAATAGATATAAAATATAAACTGTGTGTATGTAAGTGGTACATACACATGGCTTGACTAGTCCGCAATGATTAACATGTTCAAAATTTTATGCCATTAGAAGTTGAATTGCCAGAGCCATTAGAATTGCCAGAGTGTCTTCCACGATGAATCAATGCAATTTTTCAACGTCCTTTAACATGGACCTTTAGAATACAATGTTAACGATTATAAGTTCCTGATCTTTTATTATTTTTTATAGTAAGATGTATACCTAACCTCGCAAGTTTACAGATACCACATCCCTGTCTCACTGTTTATATTTTATAACTATTAATATTCGTGTGATATATTATGTAATAGATTATTGTAATTGATTGGTTGATAATTGACCTTTCAGACACTGAAGAGAACCTCACCATGTAGGCCGAAACGTATGCAAATATATATTTTAATTTGACTGGAATCATAGTTTCATTGTGATGTTTGGTCTATCCAGCGAATCCAGATTTAGTCCTTTCTTGCTATGTACCCTTTCAGCGTGGGTGGTTTATGACCAGCACATGGTGGCATCACGTGACTGGCCAGGGAGGGCAGTCGAGGGCTGGAAAGCGTTGCGGTTGCAGTCATTCATGAAAAGACAACGAAGACGGAGGGTCGTGCGTCCTTGCGACAACACCAGATACTTTCGCACCAGGCGAACGAAAGACTATAAATGCTCTGTAATTAAAGCATGTCATCCTTGAATATCACTTGTAAAAATAAATCTACATATGTTACAATTAAATTTGTTCAAAAAATTAGTTGACCCGGCCGGTATTTGAACCCATTTACTCCCAGCTGCTCTAACCACTAAGTTACCGATACCTCAAGCATATACCAGAAATCCTGGGTTCGAATACCGGTCGGGGGCGACAAATTCTTTGAACAAATTTAATGAATAAATTACGTTGTTAGTAAGTAGCATGGCCATAATTTGGATTTCTTTACGACCATATTCCCGAGCGTATTCTCCGAACATATTTTCCGAGGAACATGATTCTCCGAGCGTAATCGCGTCCAACAAGGTGACGGAAAAGGTGACAATTATATACATACAACGCTCGTGAAAACTGTTCAGAAGATTGGCTGCTCTGATCGGTAGGTTTCCATGGTTTCTCCGATCAACACCAGGCGAATGCCGGAGCAGTACCCAACCAAACGGGCCACGGACCGCGCGCGATCTGTCCTTCCTCTTCCTTGTCCAATCCTCTTCCCTTACACACACATCTACACTAACATGCACGACACTGCCACATATTTCGGTAGACCGGTCGGGAGTTTAGAGCTTGTCCCGGCTGGGGTGGTGCCCCGCTTGTGGGAGAGTCCTGGTTAGGGGGAAACCCCACTAGCCGACGGTAGGTCGGCGCCGGATCTCGCCATCCAGCGGGGGAAGATCACCGCCATCTCCCGGAAAAAAACATGCACTATACTCACGGGACTAATGACCAAAGCAGTTGACGCGCCCGGAAACACAAAAAATCAATCAATCAATCGAATTCGGTCGGGGCAACCAATTCTTTGAACAAATTTAATTATTAAAATACATTGTTACTACGTAACATGGCCACAATTTGGATTTCTTCACGAACATCTTCTCCGAGCGTATTCTGCGAACATATTTCCCGAGGAGCATATGCCCCGAGCGTAATCGCGTCCAACAAGGTGACGGGAAATGTGACAATTATCTACATATGTTATGTTATCCTGTCGTCTTATTTCCTCACGACGCTACACTCTGGCACTGCCTGTTGCGTCCCCCGCGCCCGCCTGAAGGTCCGTGAGGGCAGGAACGTCCGCTCCGGCCTTGTTCTACATCGATTGCCACGACGCAGCGAGGCGCGCTTGTCTCGCGCAAATTTATTCCGTCTTACGTAAAAAGGAGCGCGTTATGCTCGATTCCTTTAACGCGCAACGGCCGAAAGGGTGATCATTATTATGTGAAGCTGGCGCTCCATGATCTTAGTACTATCATTATACGTGTTTTAAAAACTCGTTTGGAACATTTGGGGACGTTGAAGAGCAAGGGGTGTACGTTCGGACACTTTGTGACACTAATGGCCCAATGTAGAGACTGCGTTGGAAACGAGCGCTTTTCCTTGAAGAGCTCAGCAGCGATATTGAACGATTCCTCGCATGAAAGTGAGGGTTCTCATCTGAAATCGATCGGTAGTGAGAACTTGCTGTTTGACGCCATGGGAAATGCATTATCCGCTGTGTTTGCACGTAAGTTGAAGTGGTATAATCAAGAAAGGATCTTGCACAGACGTACGATAATTTAAAAACAATTGCCAATATTTGATGAGTAGGAAGTTGGAACATGGAGTATTTTCAAAAAGTAAATAGTTTTTTAAAGAAATCAGTAATTTCAATTTTAATTATTTTTAACGTGTATTGCAGTTTTTTCGAATAGAAAAATGTTGATAATAATACAACTAAATTATAGATATAACAGTGAAACAATTTTAATGAAATTAGGAAAAATAATAATTCGAAATTAAAATTTATTTATATCCTCTCCACCCATCTTACGACCGACATTTGTGAAATTAATATTCAACGCACGTATACTAGTATTCTTCAAATCTAGACCATTCTAAATATAAAACCTCATTACTGTTGTGAACTCTTAACAAAACAATATCTCAGGATACAGGCCAATCACACCGGCCCCCACTACTATATATTCCCGAGCGCCCACCACACCTGCGCACAACAGCCCTGAGGAAGACCACGACAAGATGGTCGAAACGTCGGCAACACAGCCTTCGACGCGGCGTCACCTGGACAGCCAAGATCATTTACATGACTCTGGCCGCGGAAGCCTACGACTTCAATATCTCAGGATACATTTTTTTTTCTTATCGAGACACTGAATGGATGTAACCCTTTTAGTGTCATCCCTGATCTCACTTCACGCATAGATCAAATAAAAAGAGAACTTACTTGAGAAACATAATTGTACCGTTGCACTTCGGTGTCGAGTTGTAATATACAAAAAAATCTGATGAAAAGTAGGTTACATCACATTCGAACTAAATATAATACCAATAAAGTATTCGGATATTTGTTCTAGAAGCCAGACGTTTACCGCCAATTGACTGCGTAGAGAACAACCCACGTATATCAAGAACATGTGCACAACCGAGGTGCTGTCAGTTAAGCGAAATAGTTCCACCGTCTGCTAGCAAGCGAAACCATTTCCTAAGCAATTTCTCGACTTCAAATAAATGTCACGGAAACATTACCTGGAAATTGTGGAGCAATTTCGACATGCGAGGTTTGCAATGAACTATGAAACTATGAAATATTACGTTTTACAATAGAAAATAGATTTACGAAATGGAATTACAAGAGAATACGAACAACGTGCTTGTAAATAAAAAAAATCAACATTTTCTATCGAGAATTCTATAATATACATCTATTTAGTAATTTATAGCCAGGAATGGTTTATCATCTCCTAGCAATGCGATTGTGTTATTGAAATATTTTCTTTCACTGAATGCAAATATTACTGAAATTAGAGATAAGTAAAAAACATCACTTTCAATTTCTCTGATACTATATCATGATAACTTAAGTTTTCAAAGTTAAATATTTTATGTTGAATACAAGAAATAAGTCCACATAGAAATATTGAAACACTTCATATTAGTTAACAAGAATATTATATTTGTTGCCCTCACAATTTAAAACTCCGACCATACTCGACAAATCATCGCTAACTTTTAGTTCTACAGAATGACACAGACTTTTTCATATTAGTTTCTTTCCTAATCTGTTTAGTCTGGGCTAGCTTTTCGATTTTACCCCACCCTCTTCCCAGCTGCTACCTACCGATGCCTAAAAGACACTTTTTCACAATGAAAACTGAAATACATATGAAAATTTTCCATTGAAAAATGTAGAACAGTTTCTGAAAATACGCCGTTTGAGCGTTTCTGAAAATGCATACATTTCACTTGTGTAATTTTTTGAAGAAGAAAAAAGAATACATGAATATGGCGTGTACGTAATATAATTCAGCAAATTTTCACTGTCTTTGCAGACAGTTTAAAAAAAACTAACTATGGAACCAATTTAGGGGAAAAAAAGTACATTTGATGATCATAAAATTTAATTATATCAAATTATCATAAGATAGTTCATTTTTTACTCAGACCGCGTATAATAGGATAATAATTTTAAAAAATGATGTATGATATTAATTAGATAGCGGACTGCGAACACACATTATTTGAATAATAAAATCTCCATCTTGAAAATGGTAGTTGTAAGAAGACCATTAAAAATTACTTTCACGTGTTTCCATGTCATACACGTTCTATGCAAAATAATTACGAATATTTATCACGTGAAAATGTAATTTGCAGTTACTAAGTAAAATTATCATTCCTTTGACATCTCGTTTGTTCAGATTGGTTGAGTGTAGGAGCCACAAAAATGTATTTATACTCCCGAAAGAATATAATTCATGTTAGAATAAATATAGGTAAAAGTGTTGATGTTACATAGGTCATTAAAAAGTGGAATAAAGAGTCATTCCGTTTTTCTCCAGCGCACCGTCAAAATTACGCTTGACATCATCTCGACTACCATCGATATTAACATCACTGCTGACTTTCAAAAAGACAGGCGTCGCCCTATGCCACTTTTGATATTACTGTGAAGTTTTATCACAGTGGAGTTGTCATGGGCATTGTCTTGTGCATCTTATCGACTCTAAAATTCATCATTTTAAGCAAGTTGAATTGTGAAGATATTCAAAAAATATCTCTGCCGAGAAGTGAAGAAGGAGTCTCCTATTGTAGCAAAGGAAATTGAGGCGAAAAGGAACAATGAACGTTCGTAACACAATTTTTAAAATTATTATATTATCTCAGAGTACAACTGTTTTAAAAATAATAAAATCATATCTCGTTTATACAATTAAAAATTGGATTAAAATATATGCATTACTAATTTCAAGGGAATGAATAAATGTTCCCACCTTCTAGGGAATGTAAAGGTCAAAGATCACCGCTATTTGCCTATGACCTGGTGGTAAATTTCATAAGTTATACCTGTGAATATTGTCCCTAATTAGAAGGCCCTGATGAGTACGCAAATCATGCATATGTCACGCAAAGAGATTTCTTACACCTGCACAACAGCAGTGCATACCAATCAGGCACAATTGTCATTATTAGGGGGATGTGTAACATACTGTTATATCAAATTATTGAAAAAGTCCATTAGTAAAATGTAATAATCTTCGACCTGTTTCTCCCATGTTTCTGTGACTCCCATGTTTTGAAAATAAAATTTACGATGAAGTTTCTTCTACTTAACTCCTGAAATAGAAGGAGTCAAAATCGAACGCTCATCTCAGGAGAATATTTGGAAGTGTTATGACATGTTACAAGGGGGTGTTGGAAATGGCTGAAGGCAAACTATTGGAGCGATCTCTAATTTTCGGTCATAAAATCCACGTTTACAACTCTTTTGAGTTGGAAGTCAGCAAATACGCCAGGAAGAAGGTATATTAGTGATATGCCAAAGTTGAATAAAATTGGTACAGTTAGCGAAGATGTAATCACAATGTCCTCCGCAAACATCGGAATGTCTGGATGGATGGATGGATGGATGGATGGATGGATGCGTCACGCATAATATAATCAGATTTTATCAGCTTTTAAGAAGAAGGATAGTAAGTACGTCAGGAATAAGGTATAGTTGTAATGTTCCGGAGATCATCAACATTTTTTAATTTTCAAGTATACTTTACATTAATGTCCCATGAGTTTGTTTTATATTTATGAATTTGTCGTCTTCAAATTGTTTGCTCAAATAACAAATGTATTTATAAGTAAGATATTGTTCCGAGTTTCATTCATACGTATGAAATTTTCAGTATTGCATAGGTTTAAATACTCTTGGAACCTCTTCTACACGTCTAATATTAAAGCCAGATATTTTGTCTATCTCAGTCCAATTAATCACTCAATTTTAGATAATTATAAGTTATCATGCACTTTTCTAAGAGAAATCTAGAGTAATATTGGAGGAACACTAAGATTTTTTTATTATTTCGTGTTTCTGGGAGCGTCATCTACTACAATAATTACTCCCGTACGTGTAATGCATGTTTATCCTCGGGATGTGGTTTCACGGGAGGTAGCATCATCCCCCACCGGATGGTGAAATCCAGCACCGACCTACATGCAGGATATCGGCGTTTTCCCCGACATTTCCCACCAGTGATGCAAGGTCCAAGCTCCCGACTGGTTTCCCGAGAAGTATGGTAGCCTAGTGCATATGTGTCAGTGTATGTGAACAAGGGGCAACGGTAGGACAAGGAAGGGAAGGGAAGATCGCACGTTGTCCATGACCCGTCTGTTAGAATCCTGCTCCGGCACTTGCCAGCTGTTCGGAGAAACCACGGAAAAGCTACTGATCATAGCACAGGCCGCTAGAATTCTTCTCCAGAATTCGATCTAGCTATGTAGCTAGTGATGGAAATTCTGCCATCGCAGGGCTCGAACTCGAGGACTTGCTGTTCATAGTCTGTGGGATAAGCGGGCCGCTGAGACAGAGCGGAGAACGGTGCACGACAATATTCAATTTACGTTAAAAATTCCAACATAATCGACACCTTCCGCCTCGAAAATCCCAAAATTTTACAAATCTACAAAATTTTAAGGAAGGCAACCCATTTTTAGACTTTTCGTCAGTTTATTTATTTATTTTTTTATTTTCCGCGTAGTGCAGGGGATGGAATTCCGTTTGGCTATCTACCTATATAGTGGCAAAAATCCTGCCACCGTCAGGACTAGAATCCTCCGAACTTCCAGACAGAGGCGCCGCAATGAGATGTGTTGAGCCACCTAAAAGATATAAAAACGCCAAGGAAACTCACCTCATGTGTAGTGAAGTGGGTGTGAATGAGTAGATGCATATAATAAAGCTACAACGAACTATGCGTGGATGAAAAAAAGAAGAAAATGTACCAATAAACAGCAAAACAAAACATTAAACTTAGCATTAAGAGAAAATAATAATAATTTTGTTAGGTATGCAAAAGTGCTACTCAATAACTAACAAATTAGATTGAAGCAAAAATCAACTTAGCTTTAGTTAATATTAGCTAATTATTAAGACAAAATCTTCCTCTCAACTGGTTAAGCCGCAACGCAGCAGTACAATTTTTAAACCGTTTCAATAAATAAATTCCAGCCTCCTCAGAGGTACTATGGAGGGGAAACATAAAAATAAAAAATAAAATAATAAAAATAAAAAATAATAATAATAATAAATTATAAAATAATAAAAATAAATAAATAAAAATTCAAAAAATAAAATATTCAAAAAATAAAATATTCAAAAAAAAAATAAAAAAAAAATTCAAAAAATAAAATATTCAAAAAATAAAAAAATAAAAAAACAAAAATTCAAAAAATAAAATATTCAAAAAATAAAAAATTAAAAAAATTAAAATAATTTAAAATTAAAAAAATTAAGAGAGACTCACCTCGAGTCCGAGCGCGCAGAGCGCGTGCGGGGCGAGCGCGACGGCGGCGGCGAGCGGGTCGGGCAGCGCGCCGCCCAACGCCGCGGGCAGCGGGCCCACGCGCGCGGCCAGCCACGCGCGGCCCCTCTCCCCGGCGATGTAGTCCATGGAGGCGGAGAGCGCGCGCGCCGCCGCGGCCGACGCCGCCACGCCGCCCAGCAGCCCGCACCACAGCGGCGCGAAGCCCGAGCGGCGCTCGGCGCGGCCCGGCCGCGGCGCGCCCTCCGCCGCCGCCGCCGCCAGCTGGGCGGCGTGCGCGGCGCAGCGGCGGCGCGCGCCCCGCCCGCGGCCACGCCCACCCCCGCGCCCGCGCACGGGCCCTTGCCGCCCGGCGCCGCGGACCCGCACGCCGCGCCCGGGCACTGCAGCTCCGCGCGCGTCAGCGCTGCAACACAACACGGCACCAGGCAATCAGACTCAGCAACACCATCGCATTCAAACCCTACAAAATAAAATCCTCCGCACTGCCTTAAATGCCCCATGATATATATCTAATGATCAAATTCACAATGAGACAATGTAGGTACAGTAGTTCGAATGCCTTACAGTAGTTCGAATGCCCGATCCTTGGCATATACTTCACTTGTTCGTCCTATTTTAGAGTACGGAGCGGCCTGCTGGGACCCGTACAGAAAAGGGCAAATAGAGGCGTTAGATAAAATTCAAAAACGGGCCAGAAAGTTTGTAAATCATGGACGCGTTGATGGACGAGATGAATGGGAACCCTTATCTAAGAGACGGGAACGGGCGCGTTTATGCGTAATGTACAAGACATACAAAGGGGACTCAGCATGGGCAGACATCAGTAATAGAGTACAGAAACCTGATTATAAAAGTAGAGGAGACCATCCCTGGAAAATACGATGTAGAAAGCAAAGAACTGATGTAGGCAAGTTCTCCTTTGTGAATCGTACTATAGTAGATTGGAACAAGCTACATGCAAAAGGACTAGAAACTCTTCCTTCTAATGTAGTGAAATTTAAAAATATACTTAATTCTATGTAGGTGATCATTAATAGCACTGGGACTTTTTTCATTATTATTATTATTATTATTATTATTATTATTATTATTATTATTATTATTATTATTGTTGTTGTTGTTGTTGTTATTGTTGTTGTTATTATTATTATTAGTAGTAGTTTCATTATTATAATCGTTAGTATTATTAATAATATAGTCATGTCTCTTATTCAGTGAAGTGAAGTGGAGTGAAGTGGAGTGAAGTGTTAGAAAAGCTATAAGTCAACATATAGATAAGTCAAAATTAATTATAACTAGGATATTAATCTCTAATTCCAATTGTAATTATATTTTTAAATATTCGTAATAGTTTTGTAATTGTATATCTAATTGTAATAATGTTTGCCACCGAGCATTAGCTCAAAGCGAACTTTAATAAATCTATCTATCTATCTAGGCTTTCACGGCCGGAGTTGTAGTCAAAGATTTTTTCCGGACTGAAAGGCCGTGGTCCATTGGAAAACATATTTCCAGACGTTTCGTCCGCAACTACGGCAGACATCCTCAGTGGCGATGTGGTCTCGGACGAAGAATCCTCCTTGAAGGTTCCCCGGTGACTGACGAACGAAATTCACAATGATTTGAAATTCCCGACAGTCGCCCAGCACATCGCCCGCCTCTCCGAAAGATTCTACAACAAGCTTCATAACCTTCCCTTTCAACCGATTTTCTCACTAGGAAAAACCACTCAACCTTATCTAAACCGCATCCCGTCCAGTTTCCCCAAAGATAAATTCCGCCCTCCGTAACTCCTACGCTTTTTCCATATCATAAGCGCCGTCATCTCACCCATACCACAAACCACCACAATAATTCCCAAGCACCCCAACCTGATTTTCTTGTAGAGGAGCCCAGTGGGGTCATCCACTGTCTTATTTTTGGTCTGTATATTATTGTATATATAATGTAAACAAACAATTCTGTAAAGTGGCAATGTACGCTGTATCAGAAAATATTTGAATAAAAAAAAACATCTCATTCACGGCTATTCATCTCTCCATCATACAACATATTGCTTGTTTCGAATATATCTCCTGTTCCGAATTTTATCTCTCTCTTTCATAATTATTCACTTCTAAATTATACGTCATAAGAGAAAATTCAATTCGAAATGTTCGTGTTTTAAACACAGCATTGAATATCCGGAGAGCATTTTTCTTTATTGTATATGTGAAAGTATACGCATGGCACGTTTTGGGGGTATACGCACGCCACTGCAGCTCCGCGCACGTCAACGTTGAAACACCACACATACAACACGTCAACATTCAATCACAGAAGGAACACCATCTCATTGGCGGCTATTCATCTCACGATCTATTTAACATGTTGGCTGGAGTTCCAGCATGTTTCGAAATTTATGTTTCTCTTTCCGATTTTTTTATCCTATTTCTTCACTTCCAAATTATACTTCAGAAGAGAAAATTTAATTCGACTGTGTGACTGGAGTAGGCTCGGGATGTAGGGGTGGGGTGGCCAGATCCGGCGCCGACCTACTGTCGGCTAACGGGGTTTTCCCTAACGAGATATCTCCCACCAGCGGTCCCCGCTCATTCGCAGCTATTCGTATCTCAATCAATCTAACATGTTGACTGGTGTTCCTGCATGTTTCGAATTTTATCTCTCTCTTTCCTATTTATTCACGTTCAAATTATACTTCAGAAGAGAACATTTAATTGGAAATGTTCGTGTTTTAAACACAGGTTTGAATATCCGGAGAGCATTTCTCTTTCTTATATATGTAGTATATGTGAAAGTATACGCACGCCACGCCGGGGGTGGGGGAGTATACACACGTTAGCTTTTAGTGAGGGAAGAAAACCCGTCTTTGGTTTTTTTTATTCTCAGCAATTCAACTCTCGATCAATCGAACGTGGTGACTGGAGTTCCTGTATATTTCGAAATTTACCT
The DNA here is from genome assembly GCA_964035755.1 of Teleogryllus oceanicus. Lineage (NCBI taxonomy): Eukaryota > Metazoa > Arthropoda > Insecta > Orthoptera > Gryllidae > Teleogryllus > Teleogryllus oceanicus. The sequence continues at coordinate 14,959,343 of CAXIVR010000012.1, read as the reverse complement.
CTTTCCTAAACACACCTATGTTAATTCACTTCCAAATTGTACACAAAAAGAGAAAATTTAAAACCCACGAACATTTCAAATTAAACATAGCTTTGAACCTCCGAGAGCATTTTTCCCCTTCAATATATGAGAAAGTATACGCACGCCACGTCCGTGCACCGCAGCTCTGAGCTCGACAGTGCTGCAACGCACGACACGCACTACGTCAGCTTTCAATCAAAGAAGAAACACCTCTCTTATTTTATTCTCACCTATTCAACTCGCGAACAATCTAACATGTTAACTGCACTGTCAAAAATTTGCGCTTTCTTTTAATGTAAATTACATTAATGTTAATTACTTTAATGGCATTATCATGAACTCATATTAAATTGAATGTACATATGTACATTTCGAGTACGAGTAAAAGCTTTACTGTCACATCTGAATGAATGAATGATCTTCATGGACTGGGGATTAGGAATATATCAATTCGTACGAATGATAAGACGCAGGAGAAAGGGAAGGACTAAATTAAATCTACACTAATTTTAACTTATTGGTTAAATTGAATGTACAAATATAAGGCGCTTTTTAAATTACAAGGTAACGTTAAGTTTTATGTACAATACATTAATCTTTATTAGATTTAATGACATTTCTGACAGTGTGGAGTTTCTTGGATATTTCTAATTATACTTTTCGTTTCCATAAACACTCCTATGTTAATTCACCCTTAAATAGTACAACGAAAAAACACTCCTTGCATTCAAAGTGTTCGCTTGTTTTAAACCAGCTTTGAAACTCTGGAGCACTTTTTAATTGTTTTATATATGAAGTGCCCGAGAAAGTAAACACACGCCCCATTCTGGGTACCGCAGGTCCTAGTGGCAATGCTGCAATTTACTACGCACATGACGTCAGCTTTCAATCAGGGGAGAAACACTGTCTCCCTATTTTATTCGGAAATATTCAACTATCGATAGAATTAGCATGTTAACTGGAGTTTCTTGGATATTTCGAATTTTATCTTTCGCTTTCAGAAACATTCCTCCTCTGTTAGTTAATTTTTAAATCTTACACCAGAAGAAAATTGTAATTTAATTCGAAATGTTCGTATGTTGTAGTCGCAGCTTTCGATCACCGGTGTGCATATTACTTTCTTCTACATGTAGTATATTAGAACGTAAATACACGCTGTGCTCTGCCATTACATCTCCGCCCGTATCTGAACTGCAACTCACCACGCATGCGATATCAGCATTCAATCAGGGAAGAAACATCGTCTCTCTTATTTTATTACTTTTACTCCTCCTATCTCTCATTTTATTCGCAGCAATTCAACTGTCAATCAGTTTGACGTGTTATTTGGAGTTTCCTGGATATTTTGAATTTTGTCATTCCCTTCCCTATTTATTCAGCCCATATTAATGCACCTCTAAATAATACAACAGAATAAAACTTATTTCATTCGAAATGTTCGCGTGTTTTAAAAACAGCGTTCAATCTCTGGGGCTGTTTTATTCTTTCTTGTGCATGTAGTGAATAAGCACACGCTGCGCCCGGGTTCTGCAGCCCCACGCGTGTCTGCGCTGTACATACCACGTACACAATGTCAGCATTCAATTAAAGAGAAACACACTACTCTGTCCGTCTCTCTTGTTTTATTCTTAGCAATTTGTACCGCCATCATTAAATCCACCATATCATTATTATCATTACTAGGGAACGGACTTTATTGTAATAAAAAAAGCAAAATATGTACATATATATGTACTTATTTTTTCAAAAATATGTAAGAAAAAATAGGAAATATGTGAAATAAATATTCGTTATAATGTTTACAATTCCATTCTTCAAGCGTTTTCCGAGCAGACTACGTTGTCGATCAGAAATTTAAATGGATTCAGAGAGGCTGAATGAAAGTTTTACATATACAGAAGCAATTTATTCGCTAGTTTCTTCCGAAACAATACTTTCGTATCATATACAATGTTGTTTACGAGGAGCCGGAGCTCATGTGAATAGTACCATGTAGCCTGTGATAGAAGGGGGGGGGGTAAAGGGAGCATACTCCCACCCCAACTCCAGAAAAGGGATAAGACAATGATCTGATTTTTTTATCGAGTTACGCATGGGGTCTATGAAACACGAGTAAGCACGTGGATGAAGTTCCTTCTGCCTCATACACAACATCCGCTCATCGTTGATCCCGACCACGCTGTTTCCAAGAAGCAATGGGCGGGGGGAGATAAGTTTGGCAATTGATAGTGATTGTCCGGCGTTAATACAAGCGCTTTGCGTATTTTTTAAGTATTTCAGTAACTAAGTTAGTTTTCAAGTCACATATTTCGAACATCAGAAGTGAAATGTTCATTTTCGACCTATAAAGATATTAAAATGTAACGAAATATATAGCTATAGATAAAATATGTAAAAATATGTAACTATACCAAAATATGTAAAAAATATGTAAAATAAAAATGATTCCAAATAGTTCAGAATGTCGAGTTAAGTGTAAAAAATATTAGTGAATGCAGGTATCTTGACCCTGTAAAAATATGTATTTACATGAAAATCCGTTCCCTAATCATTACTAACTGGGAACCTAAAACACGTTAACTAGAATTCGCTGTTTTTTTTTTGTTTGTTTGTTTTTTTTTTTTTGAATTTTCCTTCTCCTCCGAAAAACATTACGGAAATACGTCTTCAATTCAAAATTTTGGTGCTTTTTTAAACGACTTTGAATCTCTGCGCAACGTAGTAGTGTTTTTTCTTATCAAAGCCAGGTTAAATAATCATAAGCAAGCCTGTCGTCTCAATATCATTTATGAATTTAAAATATGAACAAAAATCAATAGCGGTCTCGCAAAAACCAAAGGCAGGATTTTTATTGATTCACTTAGTGTTATATTCGTATGTCCATAACAGAAACCCGAATGTCTGTAAATTTGCAAAACGTTCGTTTTTGTTTCCATCAACCTGAGTGAATGTGATGTTACTCGGCTGATACGCTCCTACCCGTTTAATATATAATTCAGCATGTGGGAATGAAATATGAACTGAATTCGGCGAAAAGAAACTTCTTTGTTCTTCTCACAGCGGGCAGAATTGTAAAATGTACTTTATAAAACGCATGCATCAACTGCATTCTTGCTGGTGAGTGGTCGATATCGAGGAGTGAAGACTGCTAAAAATCGCCAAATGTAGCCATGCAGTAAAAACGAAATGGCACTGATTTTGACAAAGACGCTGAGCTACCGCCTTGAAGCTCGCAAAGGCCAGACGCCTAGAAGAGGTGCTAGCGCTACCTTTGAGTGTGTCAAGTAACTAAGACCGTGATTCTGCGGGATTAATGTCCAATTTAAATGCCCTAACTTGTGATAGATCATCAGCTTTGACGCAGTTACCTAGGGAGCTTCTATACTATTCAATACTAATTCTATCTGTAGATGTGAAAATGTCATCTTGCTTTCCTTGCATGCTCTTGTTCAGGGAATACTAATTTCCAAATATGTCTGCTAGAAAGGCAATTTTTCAAAATATTAGTACATATCACGTTATTTTAAAGATACCATTTGAATTTCTTGTGTCATGAATTGAAATTTTAGGAGGATATAATTTGCAATTGAATAATACTCAAGACAGATCACAAGAACTATCAATAATGCAAGTCCGCAAGAAGTTCTCGAGTTGTTAATCTCTCTCACCAACTTGAAGCACAAGTCTTGAGTTTAATCCCGTTTTTGAGAGTAAGAGTGATACCAGAGGCGCCAGCAGTCTCTGTTTGTTTACTGCTATGGCATCCGCCTGGAATTTATCGGACGCAACCACACAAACCGCCAAGCAGAACATCCAGCTTCGAGAAATCCCCTCCCTACGAGTGATTTAACTTAACGCAGATATTTAGGTTATGTCGAAAATCCACCAACGCTGGAACCACCAGCTGCCGTTTCTCGGAGTTTCATTACGTGGAATCGCATTCCCTTCTGAAACCCCATAGTGTTTTCTTTTAAAAATTGAAGTTGAATTTTTCGCATCGTAACACCAGGAGAATAATAGACGATTAAAATGATGTGGTTTTCCTAAATAGCTACAATAATATATAATTCAGCAGGACAATTGATATTGCAACCGGCAGCACCCTTCTGTCATCTTAACACCAATATTCTTTCATCGGTGTAGAGAATAATTTTGAACTTTCCGAGGTGAACGAAAATCCCTACGGAAATAAGTAATACGTTTCAGTCGCTATTTGCCTCGTAAATAAAACTACGTAAAACGAAAAACTCGCATCAAAGAAAACTGTATGCTTCATTTAATTATTTCTTTTGGTTATTTCGGACTTCATTTTGTATTACTGTGTAACCCGATCCACAATGATAATGGAAGAATATTTTTGGTTAAGAATCGGTGGATGTGGGATTCAGGTAGGCTGTTTTCGACACTCTCACAACTTATTAATTATGTGTATGTGATACGTGACGTAGAGTGTTCTCACTGCTATTGTCAATTAGAGTGCCAACATTTGGTACTATTCATAATTTTGAAAATAAAATACAGATTTCATCTCAAGATATTCTAAACCTGAATAGTAGGTTTCTAAACCTGATTGGTGGTGCCAATCTTAAGGGAAATTTGAGACTTCCCAGAATAGAAAAATAATGACTTATTTCGCGAACGCCTTACAGGATCTTAAATGCAGTTGTCTAAGTTTATTTCGTGAACATTCACAAAGTACGTGATTACTAAGTAAATACTAGAAATACATATTTATATTTTATATTAATAATTTTCACGAAGAAAAATTGTTACGAAGGTCATCGACTAAAAATTCTGTTCTGTTGATATTACCGATTATTTAAATACGCATTTAAACACATCAGAAAACATTAAAACTATCGTGAGTTCAATAGAGTTTTCATTACTCCATCCGAGCATTCTGCGGAGGCTTTCTTCCCTCCTGTTTCGCATGTGGGATTCGTCACTGCACTAACGCGACAGGGTCTTCGATTTCTTGTGGCGTCGCTGTTTCTCGTTATTGCTTTCCGCGCGGAGGAGACTTGCGGAGAAGGAGAGTTGGAGGGTCGATCGATACGAGGCGCGGAGAACGTTAGAAAAGGCGACAATAGTCCTAGCTTGCTTCGGTGGCTACGAGAAATATGCATTTATTCATGGATGTAGCAATACTCGACGAGGAACAGTCCATGAGAATGGACTAAAATAAACATAATACAGTTCTCAAAGCTTTCTGGAAGTGACTGAACCCAAAGGGTGGAAGAGGTTTAAGTCAAGATCAGCAGTGTTTGTTGGATGTGCCGCAATGAATATGTTTCAAGGAAAAGATTACGTATTTCACATCGCGTTTTTGACTTCGCGGTTGTAATATTTCATTCACTTTCTGTGCGCAAACCAGTGAGAGCCATTATGTTGTTACTTGGTGCTATAAATTGATGTGTAAAAATCGGCAGTTTAGTTTCGAAACTATTTTTAACGAGAGAGCGATCTAAGTAGAAAATGCTACGGCCGATATAAGAGGCAAAATTTTGTTAAAAAATGCGCGGAAGAGATTTTTTGGAAAATGCAACGAGTATTTCAACTGTCCGCTGGTCAGTCTGGCGTAATTATAAACGTCCTTACAATATAGCTTTACATTCTTTCAGATTTTTGGGGAATTTCATGAAAGTTTATATTTTAATTTCAATTTCTGATAAAACATGTGATTTTCATCTAACACTATATATCAATATAAACCTTGAAAAGAGCAATTTTAGATGAAACGTACATTGCTAATCTCAATAAAATCAACTAGATATGACAAGGAATATTTGATAATTTATACATCAATAATATTTATGATTTACGCCATAAACAAAGTGAGATACATTGTCAGTAGGATGTCAATATTAAACATACCAGGGTAATGAAGATTATTAACATTCGTAATATACTCTTAACTCAATGGCTGCGTAAGGAAATGAAATACTATCTCGTGTAAGACACAAACAAAACCTACGTAATTATTTCAATAACTGATTTTATGTTTAGGAACTAACAATTTAAGAACATAATCGACAAACTACAAAGTCTCCTCGATCTCCCTAGCAGAGGCCTAGTTGTTAGACAATTACACCATGTTGCAGGCCGTCACATGCGCGCCGGGAGGAAAAAAACGCACCCTCGAGAGATGTGGCAAGACTTTCCGAACGCAGCCCATCAATGTTGTCGACCTCTTTAGCGACGCGTACTCGGGCGTGCGCGAAGGTCGACGCACTCCGTCTCCTCTCTTTTACGCGCCGCTCTACAAAAATGCTAATGCACGAACGCTGTCGCGTGGTATCGATTATGCCATTGCGCATCGTGGCAGTCGCGAGCCGGCTCGACGCCCCGCGCAGCACCGCACAGCGCCGTGACATCCACGCTGCCAGGTTTCGAGGACGGACCCGTCCGTGACACGCGTTCCGCCCCCCCCCCCCACCCCACTCCGCCTCGCCACCATCCCGTACCGCTCCCCCTGCTTCAACCGCGCCCCGCCCATCCCCGCCCCTTCCCGCCCCTTCCCGCCCCTTCCCGCCCCTTCCCGCCCCTTCCCGCCCCTTCCGCCCCTTCCTGCCCCTTCCGCCCCTTCCTGCCCTTCCTGCCCCTTCCCTGCCCTTCCCTGCCCCTTCCCGCCCAATCCCGCCCATTCCCTGCCCATTCCTGCCCATTCCCATTGCCCATTCCGCCCATTCCGCCCATCCGCTCTTCCTGCCCTTCCTGCCCTTCCCGCCCTTCCGCCCTTCTGCCCTTGCCCTTCCCGCCCTTCCGCCCTTCCGCCCTTCCTGCCCCTTCCGCCCTTCCTGCCCTTCTTCCGCCCTTCCCGCCCTTCCTCCCCTTCCGCCTTCCCGCCCTTCCCTGCCCCTTCCTCCTTCCCTTCCCGCCAATCCCTTCCCCCATGCCCATTCCCGCCCATTCCGCCCATTCCGCCTTCCGCCCATTCCCGCCCTTCCGCCCTTCCCTGCCCCTTCCGCCTTCCCCCTTCCCGCCATCCCGCCCCTTCCCTGCCAATCCCGCCCTTCCCGCCCATTCCCGCCCATTCCGCCCATTCCGCCCATTCCCGCCCATCCCGCCCATCCCGCCCATCCCGCCCATCCCGCCCATCCCGCCCTCCCGCCCATCCCCTCCCGCCGCCCCCTTCTAACTCCTGCCCGGCCCCGCCCCCGCGCCGATGACAAACGCGACGGCTGGCGTCGAGAGCACCCTCGGCCGTGATGTTCCTCCCTCAGGCCCCCTGCCCTCGATTACGCACGGCGTCGGCGCGGGGCGGGGCAGGGGGGCAGGGCGGGGCGGCGACAGCGCTGCTGCGGCCGCTGCTAGTGGAGTGCGAACCAAGATTTATCTTGCGCGTGGGTCAACTACTGGATGGGGTTAAAATCATAACGCCATCCTGCGTCCTTGATGGGTACCAACACATTGATATTTATTGTTTTCTCAGTGCCTTTCTGCATTTGTTGCCTGAAAGGTATGAAACGGAAAATCGTTACAGAAATGTAAACCATTCTTCTTTAACTTATATTTTTATAAATTATTTAATAATTATACGCACTAGAATATCTGCTATTCGCAATTTATATTAAAATCCTTGTCAATGCTCGTTGCAAAGCGGTTGGCATTCGGGACTTAATATTGTGTGATTCAAAATTAATTTCAAAACCCGGGATTCTTTTGCTTACTAACTTCATGGATCTTCTTTTTCTTCATGAATAGAGGTGCGAATAAGACTAAAGCAGTTGTGTTTGTTTATGTTGTTTTAGAAGATCTGAATCAAATTTTATTAGTAAATCAATGCTGCGATTTCTATTAGCTTAAAGTTTATACGAAATCGTGTTTTATTTGATTGATTTTCCTACAACAGATGTTAATTTAAAACTTTTATTTCTCGTTCACTTTATATTTGCAGATGGAGCGCTGCAGTCTGTTTACATGAAGTCACCGCCGACTGAATGAGAATCGCTCGTCTACAGTAGATACTGATCTATTAGAAATAATATAGATGGCGGTGAGCGGGATATTGGATCCCGCTGTGTGTAGAAGTGGGTGCAGTGTAGAAGTGGGCAAGAACATAAACCATTGTGTAGTAGATACGTTCAAAAGAGAATTTAAAAAAATGTTCCGTGAAGCGCAGATATAATTGGAAGTAGCGTGTGTTGTCGATGACATATTTTACTGCAGATCCCTTAAGAATGTAAGGTCACGACTCCTAGTTCACGGTCAGAAAGACGTAGTTTGTCAGTTGTATCTGTAGCGCTACAAGGGGTACAAGGAAGAGTGAGAAGTCTTAAAATTATAAGCAAATGTCACATGTGTACTGTCATTGCATGAAATTCCCCACCACATGCTAATTGGGAAAAGTGCTTAACTTCATTAAAAATACATGCCTCGGAAGTTTTGAACATTTATTCTTAAAAGTGTTGAAAAGAAAACAAAACAACACGTTTGAAACTAAGAGTAAGTTTTTTTAAAATATAAATGAAATCAAAGGGAGCAATATTGTTTTATGTCTCGCCAGGTCTTTAAACCTACCTAGTGACAAATTTTAGCTTTAAGCTGAAGAAATGAGTAATTGGCTGGTTTCTACAGCTCTAAGAGAGATGGCAGGCGTTAGTATATATTATTTTCTTCGCACGAGTGAAAAAGCAGAATAGACAGATATATGCGTATAAAATGTCCCGAATCCAAACAAAAAAAGATGACGCAATGTTCAGTATCAGCAAAGAAATAGCAGCGAGGGCAGAGAGGAAAGGCCGTCGGCTGCGAAGGTGATGTAAATGATGAAGGGGCTTGAGGCTGAAGTGCAGAGCGAATGGGGCGTAAGAGGCAATGGAGTAGAATGGCTGATGGGGGAGGCAGACTCCTCTGAAGGACAAACAGCGTCGGCAGCAGCGCTTGTCAGCGCGGGGCCCACGCCGCATGCAAAGTCAAGACGCTCCCCGCACGACCCGTCTCTCAGATGCATCTTTTATGCCAATGCATGGTACGCCGTCAAAATGAAACCCGCGGGATATTGCTGAAAATTAGTGATAAATAACACTATTTATAGGCATTTAGTTGTTTGTTTTGATTGGTTTGGTTAGGTTTTTTGTGTTTCTGGGCGCGTCAACTGCTTTAGTCATTAGTCCCGTTAGTGTAGTGCACGTTTGTTTCTCGGGAGATGGCGGTGGTCTTTCCCAGCTGGATGGCGAGATCCGGCGCCGACCTACCGTCGGCTAGTGGGGTTTCCCCCTAACCAGGACTCTCCCACCAGCGGGGCACCGCCCCAGCAGGGACACGCTCTAAGCTCCCGACCGGTCTCCCGGAATATGTGGTAGTGTAGTGCTTGTTAGTGTAAGTGTGTGTGTGTAAGAGGAGACGATAGGACAAGGAAGAGGAAGGACAGATCGCGCGAGGTCCGTGACCCGTTTCGTAGGGTACTGCTCCAGCATTCACCTAGTGTTGATCGGAGAAACCACGGAAAACTACCGATCAGAGCAGCCGCCCGCTAGAATTCTCCTCCAGGCAGCGACTGAATTCGACCTAGCTGAAAAGCTAGTGTCGAAAATCCTGCCGCCGTCAGGACTCGAACCTAGGACCCCCCGCGTTGCAGTGACATCAGTTGATGCACTGAGCTACCGCTCCCGGTTTGTTTGTTTTGACTGATTGGTGATTCCGGGAGCATCAACTTATTGGTCCTTTAAGTGTAGTGCACGTTTTGTCGCGGGAAGTGGCGGTGATCTTCCGCCGCTGGATGGCGATATCTGGCGCCGTCCTAGGTCGACTTGCGGGGATTTTCCCTAACCAGGTATCTCTCACCAGCGTGGCACGGCTCGCCGGGCGGGTTAAGTTCTTCGCCCCCACTGGTTTCCCAACAAGTAAACCGGGAGCGGTAGCTCAGTGCATCAACTGGTGTCACTGCAGTGCCTTTGACCGGGAGGTCCTAGGTTCGAGTCCTGATGACGACAGGATTTTCGACACTAGACGAAGTTGATTGAAAGGTACAGGAGAGGGAGTGAGGGTGTAATGAGAGTCGTTCGTAATATTGGTTAAGGCGCAATATTTATGTCTCAAATATTTGTATATCATGTAGGCATCCTACACTTTCTACACAGTAGTATTAAATATTTATTTATTATAATATTTCTCTGAAAGCACATTACGGAAACCTTTCGGGTGGCTCTTACTGCATACGAGATTTTCTGTCACCAATAAATTGTAAAGGTCCCATACGAAGTTTATTTTTCAATATTAAGACCACAATTTCTATATTTCTTCGGAATTTTTTTTATCAAACTAACTGAATTACTGGTACCAAAATGTAAAAATCGCCGATTCCGTCACACATAGGAAGTTGTCCTTCATCAAAGATACGTAATTGTAGCGAATCCAACTGTGATGCCGCTGGGAGAGAAATGAAAACAAACCATAACTAATTTGCGCATTTCGATTGCTTGCAGACACTTTCCAAATGCAAGCGAATGTCCAGCAAATCCGGCGCCGTGGCACGCACTTTGCGTTCCGGAGGAACGTGGTGGCGGCGAGCGAGCGGCCACGAGGCGACGTGCGCAGTACCTACTGGCGGCAATGGCAGTGGCATGGCGGAGGCAGTGGCGGAGGCGGCCGTGGGGAAGAGGGGCGGGGCGGGGGGGGGGGGAAGATGAAGCGGCGACGGGGGCGGTGGCGAGTCAGCGGTGACGGCGACACCAGCGGCGGTGGCGGTCGCAGCGGCTGCGGAGGCGGCGGCGAATGCGGAGGAGGCCGCGGAGGCGGCCGTGGAGGCGTCGGCGGAGGCCAGTGCAGCGGCGGAAGCGGCGGGGGCGGCGGGTGAGGTGGGTGTGGGTGAGGGGGCAGCCACGGAGGCGGCGGCGGCGGTGGAGGCAGCGGAGACGGCAGCTGCAGCAGTGGGAGAAGCGGTGGTGGAGGCAGCGGTGACGGCGGCTGCAGGGGAAGTGGAGGCTGCGGAAACAGCGACGGCGGCGGCGGCGGCGGCGGCGGCGGCGGCGGCGGCGGCGGCGGCGGCGGGGCGGAGGGGAGGCGGAGGCGGAGGCGGAGGCGGAGGCGGAGGCGGGGCGGGGCGGGGCGGCGGCGGCGGCGCCGCGGAGGCGGTGGCGCGTGCCGCGGGCCTTGCCGCCGCAAGGCAGCAAGCGAAGCGCGGAGCATGGAGGGGAGGGGGGAGCATGGAGGAGGAGAATGAGAGGCGGGGAGGGCGCAGGCGGCTCCTGCAAAAAGCGCCTGCGGACTTCTGATGGCTTTAGAGGCCGGCGGCTCGGCCGGCGCACGAGCGGCGGACTGAGGTAGCTCGGACGCTGGGCGCGATCCGCAGGGGTGGAAATGTCGAGAAAAAGCAGCAAAAATATTGCTGTTATCAAATTTGTCAGAACGACTTCAATGCAACTGTACAAAATGCGATTTGCGAAATGCTCGTTAGTGTTGTAAAGCACATTATGCACTACTAATGCAGGAATCAATACACTCAGAAGCGTGGAGGATCTATACATGGATGCAATTTCATGACGTTCGAAAAAAGTACGAAAATGTTATCAATTGTAGCTGTAGAGTAAATAAATAAATATATAAAGTTATTTTAATATATAAATATGTATTAAAAGAACTTTAAATAAATAAATAAATAAATATGTACGAGATCAGCACAAGTTGTGTATTTGAATGCAAGTCTGTGTGTCTTCTGTCAGTCTCTCTTTTTACCATTTCGCTCTTATTTCGTAAGAAGATAAGGTATTATAATCGTGCACTGTAAAATGGGGAATTTTCCACAGACAAAAACTAATTGCGGAGCTCTTGTAACGAAAAAGTGGATAAATCTTGTTTCTATATATCAGGTGTCCCACCAACTATGGTCAACCCCCATAACTTCTAAACGGTTCACGATATCGAAATGTAGGTTTCGAAATGCATATCGTTCGAAATATTTTTAGTTTTCGAGAAATTTATTCATCTTTGAATTTTTACTCGTACTAAAAAATGATTGATAACAAAACAACTGTTTGTCCGTCCCTCCGTCTACAGACAACGCTAGCTAGCGCCAAAACCGTTCAGCCCTTTTTCTCCAAAAACAATATTCCTCGATCGTTTTAAAGGAACTCAAAACCCTCTGAATTTCAAACATATTTTTATGTATAGCAGTTTTTTACATGAAGTCTCAACATTTTCAAAATTTTCTCAAAAAAGGCTCCAAATTTTTCGATTAATTTTTTTCCTAGGATGTGTATTAGACGCTTAAAACAATGGCGCAGTTCGCATTTTTTATGAAATTCCTGGTTGGTTTTATCAATTGAGTCGGTCTAAAATTGTTTTCGGTGTCTTCCTACTAATACAGTATAATATATATTTTCCTTTAGTGAAATATATTCGTTTATGACAGATCTTGAAATAACAATATGCACAATTTTTCGAAAACATTAGTCGTTTTCGCATAATTTTCCGTGAAGTAAAGACAATTTTAAACATATTTTTTTAACGGCTTTAATTTTTTCCTTTAATTTTTTCTCCTTGTATGTATTACGAATATTAAAAGTGTATGATATAGAAATTGATGCAGGTCCCATGTTTTGCTAATCTTCTGCAAGCAGTTAACCTTGCAAAACTACAATATTAAAGTTAGATATGTTGGTCTTAATTGAAATTTATTCTAAAAAATATCTTTTTAAAAATTTACGAACAATTGTTTAAGGAAAAGAATAGTTTTCTCTTAATTTCTGCTTGAAGATCCACACTGACACACACACACAGCTAGAAGTCACAGTTACGGTATTATAAAGAAAACTTTTTCCTCAAAAATCACTCCAAATCTTTTCCAATTTTTCCATGGATAGAAAAACGGACGCTTAAAGAATGGTGCAGGGATCATTTTTTCTCCTCGTGTGTATAAAAGAACGATAAGAGAAGTAGCGCCTGTAACATTTACAGCGAACTCCCCCAGTTTTCGAAATCTGCAAAACGTTAACGGTCGAAAACTTATTCGAAAATTGCAATCGAAATTGAAACTAGAAACTTTTGTCTGGAACAATACTGGTTCTAAAAATCAGATCTTTAAAATATGTTATGTACTACTTTTTTTAATACGTTAATTTTTTGCTCGAAGTTAATTCAAATTTTATAAAAACATCTTAAAAACTGCTCCAATATTTTGACGCATAAAACCAGAATATGTAAATGAATGGTGTAGGTCTTATTTTCGAAAATTGCAAAGGGTAGAAATAATGCGAGAAAATAAGTGCTGTTGCAGCACCACTAGTTTTCTCTTGAAGTACGTCAGACTCCGGTTTTAATGCGAACGATATGTGTTGCAGTGCCAACAGACACAAGTTTCTATGAATTGTGTATACTGCCTTCCAAACGAAATGTGTAGGTTGGTTCCACATTTGATCACGGGGTTCCTGTTTGCCGGACTTTTGGACGTCGGCCACTGTACGTCTGCGGCGGCGACTATACGCTCAGCCGCCTTGGCAGCGGCTGACCATCGTCAGAGGCGAACGGAGCGGCGGCCGGCGTCGGGGGTCTAATCCTTTCCCTTGTTCCACGGAGGATTTTCGGTGTATTTGAAATTATTTGAACTTCTAAGACTCCTTTCTTAATCTTTCTTTGCTTCTTCGTTGTTCTTTTTTCCAATTTATTTTTCCTTCCCTGTAGCTCCCTCTCCTTTTCCGACCTTCTTTTGTAAGGAGGGGACGGGGAGGATTTTTGTAGTCAATTGTTTTTTGTTTGCTGGTGGTCTACCAACATGTACTGAAATATGGCCTTCATTTTTGTTCCTATTTGTCTCTCAGAATATAGCTTCATTTGTGACGTTCATTCTTTTTTTCAGGCAATTGCTTCATTTGTATACTCAAACATATTATAGCAAATTCAACTCGGAACAAAATGATTCACATGGAATAGTTTCCAATATCTGTTTTAAAAATATTAAATATAATTGCTGTTTTAAAATCACTGGTGTTTTAATTGATAAGTATAGCCTTCGTTAATTGTGATTGATACAACCAATGATGAACGTCGGTTATCAATAATTAGTATAAAGAATAAATAGGAAAAGTATTCTCTAATGTAAACGATGTATTTTAAATGAATATTAATTTGTGGTCTTCGTGTGACAACATTGTTTTATTTCAAGAAATGTCAAAGTCTAAACCATTCCTGCTCCTAGGAACAACGTTGACGCTACTTGCTTAGTACGCCGTACGTGTACAGCATACACGTACGCCTTTCCTTAAAATACGAAAACAAGTTACCCAGTGAGGCACTGCATATAGAAACCGCAACCTCCACCTTCCATAATGTTTGCACGCGGGTGACCACCGGGCATCTCAAGCATCTCCCGACTTCCAAAGCTGCAGCGCCCTCCTCCAGAGACGAGGCGACCGGACATTATAGAGGTTGTAACACAGGGACACGCCTCGGCCCCGAGCTCGTACCTCAAACCGGCCCGCGCGGCGCCCCAGCAGCTGCGACTGAAGGGCACGACGCAGCGCGGCGGGGGCGGGGCGAACGCGGGGCGGGGGACGGCGGGACAGGACGGGGGAGGGGGAGGGAACGGACGGAAAGGGGTAGGACAAGTGAGAGGCAAGAAGGACGGGGGAGGGGAAGGGAATGGACGGAAAGGGGTAGGACAAGTGAGAGGCAAGAAGGACTGGGAAAGGGGCGGGGAGGACTGGGAAAGGGGCGGGGAGGACTGGGAAAGGGGCGGGGAGGACTGGGAAAGGGGGGGGAGGGGAGGGGGAGGGGGGGGGAGGGGAGGGGCGGGGAGGGGAGGAGCGGGAGGGGCGGGGGGGGGGAGGGGCGGGAGGGGCGGGGAGGAGGGGAGGGTGGGGAGGGGACAGGACGGACGGAAAGGGGTAGGACAAGTGAGAGGCGGGAAGCACGAAGGAAGAGCGGGGACGACTGGAAAAGGGGCGGGGAGGACGGGGAAAGGGGCGGGGAGGGCGGGGGAGTAACGAGGAGGATGGTAAAAAGGCGGGGAGGACGGGGAAGAGGTGAGGAGAACGGGGAGGGGCGGCGAGGATGGGGAGGGGTGGGAAGGACGGGGAGGGGAGGGAAAGGGGAGGGGCGGGAAGGATGGCGGAGGGCAGGGAAAGGGGCGGGGCGGGGGAAGGCGGGACAGGACGCAGGAGGAGCGGGGACTGACGGAGACCAGGGGGGTGGGGACGGAACGAGTGGAGGGACGAGGGCGGGGCTCTGCCCGGAGATATAGGTTTTAATAACCGGGCAAAGGGTGGACGGCGGGGGCGGGGCGGAGGGCTGAAGGGCCCGCTGCGGGAAAGAGGGCGGCGCGGACCTAGCGAAGCGAGGCGTGGGAGGGGGTCTCGAAGCGTGAGCAGCTTCCCGAAGCGCGCATTTCTCACCGGCTGCGCCACCCCCACCCCGCGCCCGCCGTCTTGTAAGACACGGGCCCCCTCGGCAAGGGCGCGAGTCGCGCGGCCCGCCGGCCGCGGGGCCGCCCCGCGCGCCCTTACGCCCGCCGCCGCCCGGCGCCGCCATCGATCGCGGGCGGCGGCGAAGACGGTGACAGGGGCGGGGGCGAAGGGCGAGGAGGTGGAAAGGGCGAAATGAGCGGCGCGGACGCGGGCAATGACGGTGTTGGTGCTGGTCCCAACTGGGTTTGTGAAAGAGAAATAAAGAAATAAAGGCACGCAGACGTATATGGCATACCTTTATTACGGTACACATATTATGCTGATAGATACATACGTACATACATATACAGATCTCCTGAGCCATGGCCGTGAACCTGGGGTTCCACGGCAGAGCTCTAGACTGTAGTACTGTAGTACCGTTGTACACACACACCAACACTATATATATATATATATATATATATATATATATATATATATATATATGTGAATACGAATATATACACATATTTGAAATCGTCTATTTAGCCCAGTATAGTATTCCATTAAAAACAATGTTGACATTGTATCTTCGTAGTAAAAAATAGTACAAAGACGAACTATGCTCTAGTTCAGTAGCCCCTGTATGCAGTCGACTATCCAAACGGCATCTGCGTATTATGCACGGTTGAGGAGATACGAGGGATGTAATCACTTTGTTGTTCAACCCTGTATGTCTGTATATGTAAATATAAGGATGGGTCACGTAACTTTAGGAACGGTTCATACACGACAGGTGGTGCTAATGTTGACTAACGCTGTATAAACACACGTGGAATGCGAGGGAGATGTAAACTGACTCATTTTGACTAATCCACAAAATTAAAAAAACTACATTTATTTGCTGAGAGAATTAAATCCTTTTTGTTTGGTTGGTAGTTTACTAACATAAATATAAACTAAGTATTCACAGCTTCTTTTTATAATGAGCTAAAACTATGTTCTTCTTGCAAACAAATTAAATCGCTGAGAAGACCCCCATTCACCCGGAAAATCGCAACTGAAAACATTGCTGTGCTTAATTACACTCCTATTTTTTGCACTCGTTTGGAACACTTTACCAAATTGCACGACCGATCTTCGCACAGACCTCATTTATCTTTGTTTTGTTTCCATAGCGCTCGAAGTCTACTCTCAATTTCATTTGAACCTACCTCATCATTATCTGTTTTCATTAGCAACGTCCAATGTTTGTACATATTCCATTTGATATCAGCAGGAAATATATAGTTGTCAAATTGCATACAAAAAATAGTAATATTTAGGTTACATAAGTTTAATTTTTGAATAGTGACTTGCATTGCCATACTTTCAGCATTTTTTTGGAACAATATCATAGCAATATTGAAGATTTAATCTGGTAATTGTGAAAATTACATAAAAATTCAAACAACAAAGTAAAATATAAGTACACAATTTGTGAATATGCGCACCGGTCAAATATAGATTTACGGTCCAATAAGTACATTTAAATTATACTAAAGGAAATTTATTATTGAAAGTTCTTTAAGAGAATATATCTAAATGATAAATAACGTCCCCATTTAATTACCAGTATTTTTCAAAGATTCGTTATCATTCAGATACAAGCACTGCCTGTGATCAATCGATAAATACCATAATAGCTATGTCAATATCTTCACCATTTACGGCCACTGGAACGAGAGATAATTTAGAGTACACTCCACTTGGATATTTACACTATATCAACTTCCATCCGACAGCTCATTTATGAGTCTGATAGAAAGTATCTAAACGAAGCAGTGTTGTTTCCAGAAAGCCTCATCGTTTTGCATCGTAAAACGGCAACTTCATACAAAACGACGTAAAACGTGATGCCTCCGGCCGCCGTCATGGCGAACCATACAGAGAGTCCTATCGGCATTCAAAGCACATTTAACGAATTATTATTCTAGCCTTTTAATTAAAGAAATTGTATAACACCAAATCCGAATAAAACTAAAAATGATCATCATAAAATAACAAAAAAACATTCCGCTTTCTGTAATCTTTGTTCGTATAGTCCATTTCCATCATTTAACTTTAAGGAAATATTAGTAACAATGCGAATTAACTTTAACACAAAAAATGAAGTATACATTGATTACATTAACTATTTTTCGAGTGTCCTCGTTGTAAAATTACCAGAAGAATTGCAAACACTTTCACAATTGCATCGTAAAATTGATTTATATATGTATGTACGTATATATATATATATATATATATATATATATATATATATACACATATATATATATATATATGGTAGTTCTAATACTTAAATATTACAAAATATAACGTAGAACACATTTCAAAAAGACCAATAAAAATATCTTGCTCTTATCATTAAGGAGATTGGCATTTTGAGTTTCGAGCTCATTCATTAAATTTTAAGAAAAGAGCTCATTTATCTCTTTCAAATTTATAGAGTAAAAAATTCGACTTGGAGAACGTCAGAAATACATTTCGGGAAAGCATTCCCTGAAGAGAAAAAGTTTGTTAAATAAAATATGCCATACCATTTGTCTATATAAAACGTAGATAATAAAACAATTTCAGCACCTAAAGAGTGCTTATGATAATTCTCAAATTTTGCTTTCCCACTCAGAGTAGTTATAATCCACTAAACTTAAATTTACGTATTTTAAAAAATGGAGCAAAATAGGTCATAATTGTAAATATTTAAGTTCTCTGAAATAAAGAATAAACGAAAAAATATCGTTAGTGTCAAGGAAAAATAATTTTCAAATGGCCCTATTTTGGGAATTCAAATGTTCTCAAATATACTTTCCTTTCTTTTTAGATTTTTAAAATATTTTTTTAGATTTTGTTTGTGAAAACGAAACGTGTTAATTTGTGAATGTGTAAATGTGAGATACTCAGAGCTTGATTTCTGGCAGAACGCTACGAAGCGGCGTTCCAGTACTGTGGGAATAATTATTAACCTATATTATATATATTCAATTATTTCTATTAAATTAATTATTTATTTGGAGAGCGTTACAAAACCTACAATTTTATAAATCAAGCACTCGGTATTCTTGAATCTGTAAGACGTTTTAGGGTGTACTTGTAAATTTTCTTCAACGTCATTAATTTTGTATTAACCTTTTCTAATCACAAAGTATTCTTCATATTTAAACATTTATTTTACCGTTATGAAATGAGTGTACAGAAACGATTCGAATGAGGCATTGCGTTCTGTATTTTTTAAAACATAAAATGTCAAAATAAATGTTTGTATTTTATGGGCTGCCCTGCCGTTCACCCAATTGCGATAAAATTCTCTGCACTTATTTCCTGCAATTACGTTAAGAATATAGGCATAGTACAATGGGAATGTTCGTATGTTTGTCGCACATAGACGCGCTTTCATGTTTTTATACGTTTGAACTGATTCAAGTGCCCCTAAACAGAACCTCTATGCAACCCGCCGCACCCCCAAGCATGTGCTCGAGTATTAAATACGTTTTCGCTGCACATTATGCCCCTGTGATTGTGAAATATCGGCCGGAATTATTACTTGAACGTTATATCGGACACGGATATCACATTTCTCGAAGAGATGGTCATAGCGCGTGCATGCTCAAACTTGGGGGAGAATGTTTTAACAATAGAATACTTGACAACCATGTTCAAACCATTACGTAGAACAAACCCATACTCTCGAGAAAGTCTTTCTTCAATTAAATTTTTTGCAGATCGTACAGTAAAACGTATTTATCAATCACGTGACCAGTGGCGTGTGAAGTGTAATGCATTGCAAAAGCGAAGTATTTCCGGGTCCACTGCTGTTTGATAAAAAGAATTTTCCCGCCGTTTTGTGGCTTTTCGGCCCAGTGTACTTCGTTTCTGGGCCGCGAGAGAGAGCGTGCGTCTGCGTATGGCTGTTATGCTTTCGCGGCCCTCTTCACCGCCACCGTAAATACGCCTCAAAGGACGTTTTCCCTCGCCGTATAATGGGTGGACGGAAATTAGAATTCCTGAGGGGGATCGCGCCAAACTCCGACGCCTGGAATGGATGCACGTACGATGTCAGAGGATAACTGTTGTTACAAGTACAGGTGGATATCATGGTGGAGACTGGAGGTGGTGGATTTGTTCAACGTGACGAAAATGTTAATTGTGCCTCAAACTAAACAGTACGCTTCTGTACAGAATTCTTAAAAAGTTATCCAACACTCTGAGTCCGTGCTTACGGTTCAACCCCACTCGTTGCATCAATCGAGACAAGTGAGGTCTCATTCGGATTCAAAAATCGCTTTTGCATACAAAAACCCAACTCACTCTGAAGTCCACACGCCGATCAGCGCTGTTTTGTGACAGTGTATAAAATATTCATCGAGTTTCCACTATTATCTTCCCTAGTATTTGTCCAGGAGTATGTGTGCGTGGTGATACACACACACAAACAGATTCAGGTCAGTCTCACTATTCTATCTAGATGACATTGAAAAAGAATTATGGATTCTGACACGACACCTTCCATGGAGTAAATATCATGGTAACGTCTTTAACATCTTAAAGCAGTTTTCGACTCAAAAATTCTTAAAACAAATATTACAATCGCAACTAAAACTTAATATTTTCACGAATCCATAGTTTTACCTTTGCTTTGGGTAGAGCCGAGTAATCTGATAAGTAAAAACTGGATTTGTAAGGCCATTTAGTGAGGGTATGATGTTAGCAACATGTTAAAAATGTAGAATAAAATGTTTTACTCTAAACAATAATTGTTCAATGATTTGTAATTTTAATTATTCATTGGATATATCAGATCTACATAAAACTCTAATATTTAAATTGAAGAACACCTACATATACGCAGAACAAAATTTCGCGCGAGAGAAGGTACGCGACTGTGAGACAGGGCAATTAATATACGGCTAAATTAAGTATGAAACCTTTACAGATACTGATTTCCTCTTTTTCCCATCAAAACGTGCTAGTTTTGAAGCGAGCTGGTACAAAATGACATGAGACTGGGGTGTGAGGAAGGCACGCGAACATTAATTGGAAGACATAGGGAGATGGGATACGCTAGAAAAGAAGGGGAGCGGATCTGCATTAGCCGTGATTAGATTACGTCCAGCGGTGACCAGCAGAATCGAATGGCTCGTACTGGCTCTAAAAGCAAAGAAAAGAAGAAAGAAACGGAGAAGGTCTTAAGTAAAGCACGCTTCTACCAAGTGATTTTACAGGAACTCCCACGATTCGAAGGGGACATCCATACGCTAAAAGACACACATTGATGTGGCTAAATTTGGTTTCAAACTTCTTGCATCAACACGAAAACTGTCTATGCCTCTCAAACTGACCTATCCTATTGCGTTTCAATTCAACGCCAATTTATTCTAATTACTATAAAATAAAAGATACAGTAGTATTATTCCAAAGCTAACGTTCTAGAAGATGTTGCGGATTTTGTTACAAGCGTGTTCCGAAGATATGGAATATTTGATGGCTCTCGGCAGTTATATACTCCTACCTACACGGGAGTGTACACCGGAGTGTACCTACCTCACGGGAGTGTAATAAGTGTGGCTAATGAGAAGTGATAGGAGGAGACGGACAGGATGGGATGGGCATGCGAGTGATGACATACGATGTTCATTCCAACTAGGATGAGATCCGGCTGCGACCGACACAGCGACTTACGGTTTCCCTCCTCGTGGTATCTCCCGAATCGAAGCATCGCACCAACCAACCAACCAGGATTAACTCGTTTATTAGGGTACTGCTCAGACATTGGCCTGGTATCGAAACCACGATAAACTAATCAGAGCAACCTACGCTTAAATGATCCTCCAGATAGTGATTGAACTCGACAAAGCGGTGTAACTAGTTACGAAAAGAAAGAAACGGAAACGAGAGACGTAAAATCTCGATGAGACCCGAATATCCCTTGTTCAACGACGCTGCAGAGGTCACGATGTTACCCCTGAGTTACTGAAGACTGTGTGAGAGTAGGTAGTTGATGGTACCGTGCTCTGGCGATTCCTATCAGGACTTTGTTACCTTCCATCGTATCCCACAGGATGGTGAGATCTGGCGTCGACCTACATGTCGGACAGCGGGGTTTTCCCGACCAGGTATCTCTCACCAGCGAGGCACCTCCCCACATGGAACAAGCTCTAAGCACCCGACTGGTCACCCGACATGTGTATTAGTGTGGTGCATATAAGTGGAAGGGCGTGAACGTAAGAGGAGGTTAAGACAAGAAAGAGGACGGAAAGATCGCACGCGGTCCGTGGCCCGTTTGTTAAGGTACTGCTCCGGCATTCGCCTGGTGTTGATCGGAGAAACAACAGAAAATCACCGAGCCACTAGAATTCTCCCCCCGGGAAGCGGCAGAACTCCACCCAGCTGTCTAGCCAGTGTTGAAAATCCTGCCACCGTTGGGACTTGAACCCTATGAAATCCCGGTCGCAGGCAGTGCGGTGACATCAGCTGACGCCCTGAGCCCCCTAAGCCTGCCAGGTCATGGTGTGGCGCGCCCTATCGGTGGACGGAGAGGGGCGAAGAGGGTTATGCGAGCGGCGATGGGCGCTTCGGAGGAGAGCAGAGCGCGTTCGCGAGAAGGCGAACGCGCGCCCAAGTTTGGGCGGCAGGCGCGTTGGGCCGCCGCCTCTGTCGCGCGCGTGCCGCGACTGCCGATGTCATTAGCCCGCGGGAGCCCGCCTCCCTCCCCTCTACTCCCCTCTACTCCCCTCTACTCCCCTCTACTCCCCTCTACTCCCCTCTACTCCCCTCTACTCCCCTCTACTCCCCTCTACTCCCCTCTACTCCCCTCTACTCCCCTCTACTCCCCTCTACTCCCCTCTACTCCCCTCTACTCCCCTCTACTCCCCTCTACTCCCCTCTACTCCCCTCTACTCCCCTCTACTCCCCTCTACTCCCCTCTACTCCCCTCTACTCCCCTCTCTCCCCTCTACTCCCCTCTACTCCTCTACTCCCCTCTACTCCCCTACTCCTCTACTCCCTCTACTCCTCTACTCCCTACTCCCTCTCTCCTCTACTCCCCTCTACTCCCTCTACTCCCTCACTCCCTCTACTCCCTCACTCCCCTCTACCCCCTCCCCTCTCCCCCCTCAACACGCCGAGCTCCGTCCCCGCCGGTTCCACGCCTTCAAGCTCCCTCACCGCGCAAGACGCCGCACGTTCACTTGTTCTCGGTGTTGCTTTCCACATTAGTTCGTATGTCCTATTCGCTCTCCCCGCCACCGCCGTCACTCCCCCTCCCCACCCCAACACGCCGAGCTCCGTCCCCGCCGGTTCCACGCCTTCAAGCTCCCTCACCGCGCAAGACGCCGCACGTTCACTTGTTCTCGGTGTTGCTTTCCACATTAGTTCGTATGTCCTATTCGCTCTCCCCGCCACCGCCGTCACTCCCCTCTCCCCACCTCAACACGCCGAGCTCCGTCCCCGCCGTTCCGGCAAGACGCCGCACGTTCACTTGTTCTCGGTGTTGCTTTCCACATTAGTTCGTATGTCCTATTCGCTCTCCCCGCCACCGCCGTCACTCCCCTCTCCCCACCTCAACACGCCGAGCTCCGTCCCCGCCGGTTCCACGCCTTCAAGCTCCCTCAGGCCGGTCCGCGCAAGACGCCTCACGTTCACTTGTTCTCGGTGTTGCTTTCCACATTAGTTCGTATGTTCTATTCGCTCTCATTGTTATTATTCCGTTCTGGAGATCCTTTTTGTTTAGTTTCTTGTAAAAATGAAATTCTTGTTTTTTAGGCACTGGCAAAATTATTACGTCTATGATTCCTACGTTTTAGAATAGATTGATTGATTGATTTTTTCGTGTTTCCGGGCGCGTCAACTGCTTTGGTCATTAGTCCCGTTAGTGTAGTGCATGGTTTTTCTCGGGAGATGGCGGTGATTTCCCCGCTGGATGGCGAGATCCGGCACCGACCACTGTCGGCTAGTGGGGTTTCCTCGTAACCAGGACTCTCCCACCAGCGGGGCACCGCCCAGTCGAGACAAGCTCTAAGCTCCCGACCGGTCTCCCGGAATATGTGGTAGTGTAGTGCATGTTAGTGTAAATGTGTAAGGGGAGAGGATAGGACAAGGAAGAGGAAGGACAGATCGCGCGCGGTCCGTGGCCCGTTTGGTAGGGTACTGCTCCGGCATTCGCCTGGTGTTGATCGGAGAAACCACGGAAAACTACCGATCAGAGCAGCCGGCCGCTAGAATTCTCCTCCAGACAGCGACTGAATTCGACCTAGCTGAAAAGCTAGTGTCGAAAATCCTGCCGCCGTCAGGACTCTAACCTAGGACCTCCCGGATAGAAGCGCTGCAGTGACATCAGTTGATGCACTGAGCTACCGCTACCGGCTTTTAGAATAGAGATATTATTATAAGAAGGGGCAGCTTCGACAGCTATTGTTTGGCCAACATAATTGTAGGTTATATCCATGTTCTCATTTTGTCAATGCATGTTTTACAGTTACTCGTTTGAATATGGCTGCTTCACTATCTCTAGCAATGTCATCACCCTGCATGGCTTTGGTTTGTTTCCCAACCTGTCGATGTGGTCCCTTCTTAGAGTAACTTTCTATATTGCTACATGTTTTGGCGAGTACTAAGTTAGCTTGAAGATGGATTTCAATAGACTTGTTGTTATGTTATAGAAGATTTATATCAATTTAAATTTTACTGATTTGCATACTACTACGTAGTATACGAAACAGAGAGAAAGCTACGTCATGCTACAGGAAAAAGTTCAGTTTGTCGACAGAAAAACATTATTATCTTCAAATCTTAGAAGGAATAGGTGTTTCACAAAAATAGTTTGCAGTGCCTGAAACTGCATAACAATTTTAAATGAAATAGTTCAGCTGTACAAATTGTACTTAATAAAATGTATTTTATATTATAGATACGATATCTTGTCGTTTTATACATATATACATATATACATACATACATATATATATATATATATATATATATATATATATATGTCATTATTATTATTATTATTATTACATTAATACAGTCAACTATTTTCAGGGTCAATATTATGTTTTATTTTTTTCAATACTAAGACTTTTTGAAAAGAAAATGTTACGTCTCCAGGCATGAAACTAGAAAACATTAAAAAACCTATATTTCAACTTTAATAGAATTAAGAGGTTCTAATATGAAACCATTATTTGTGACGCTATATTCACTTTTCATTAAATAATGTGTACAACTTAATCTTTTGAATAAGTATAAACAAACGCTAGTTTTACTTTACTGAACGTTATAGTACACGTTTAAGCAATATGGTTAGATGAAACAATGAAAATTTAACATGGATTTGAAGAATTCATTATCAGTTATGACTCGACATGAATTCCAATTTTTTTCAGAGTGAACTTCGTTTTAAAAAAAACTCTACGCTTTTGTGACAGGAAATAAAGATGTGTCGAGCGGGCAGACAAATTGCTTGTGGTAAAGTCTATGTCGAAATTCTTGAAACTGGAAGTTTAGCTCTTCTAAAAATCTTTAATTAATATTTTCAATTTAACAGCTAAAATTACACATCTCAGTTGGGCTATAATTTACTCTTAACAGCTTGGCAAGAAAGAGTAAGTAGCCCACCATTTCCATTTAGTGGGAACGTTAAATCATAAACGGCGACTCTCGCAACCGTGTATCTAAGCTCAACGGCACTGGGATGACAAGCACCACCACAGGCCTGCAGAAACCAGTTGACCGATAAGCTTTTGAAAGAGTTCTTCACTTCTTTACTAATTTTCAGTGCGCAGAAAAATGTAAAACAATTTATGCAGAATCTAACCTTATGGAGAGGTGTTCATTATGTTAAGAGATATTTTGGTGGATACCCAGGTGCCCGGTAAAAATGCAAAAACAATGAGAGTCGATTTTGCCGAATGCAATTATTTCATCGTGATATTCCACCGATACTCATAATACGCATACTAAATGACGTCTCATTGTTAGTTCATTGCTTACAACAATGCTGACGCTACATGACACCATGGCTGATAGGAATAGACCGCTCGCCATTAATTATTTGCTATTCACGTGTTGTAATACCGAAAAGGAACTTTTTGTGATATTCTGGGTATATTTTTGGAAAAGAACTGATGTACTATATAAACATACTATATTATGATATTGCAGTATTTGTAAAGACTGTTTTTGTTTAAAAAATTATTTATTGAAGTGCTCTATGAGATTATTTTATTCGTTTTTCTTGACTCGTCTCCGTGGGTTCTTTCTAAACAATTTTGTATGATTTTGTTCAGCAGTTCTATGCTGCTTCAGGCCACTAGTCCTCTCCTAAATGCCAATACTTCGTGAAAGTGAAAGTCACAGATATTCCTCTTGGCGCACATTTCCAGTGGCTTGCCCAAATAACGGATAAGCGATGGCGAAGGTGTAATTACATTCGTCATGATACTACAAACCAGATATATCGATGCAGATTGAATATATTCTCCATTCATATCTCTTCTTTTGTAAGTAACCTTATTTAAAAACTTTCAATATCTTTATTTTCGCTTAAAAGCCAATTCCGAAAAGCTAGCCTAACTAGTGCAAAAAGTCTGTGCCATTCTGTAGCACCATTACTTTATCAACTCGTATTCCTTTTTTCGAAGATATTTTAACAATATTTTCTTTTTAAAACGTGTTAAATTTTCTTTCTTTAAATAGTTTCCTTAACCATTTCCTTGACCCCATTGATACATTTTTCAAATCTATTTTACATATTCAACATTGAGCTACAGTTTTCTATCTTAAGGTATGTAAGAAACGGTAATAACACCATATCGTAACTAGGTTCCGGCACTTAGATTTTCTTATAGCAAGGTATTGAAAGTTCGTGACAACCTATAGCCTTGAGGAGATTCAATACTGTCAGATTATTTGTCATGAATAAAGAGGCAAATTTCCTTTTGAAGTGATTCCTAGAGGACAATAAAACTTTCACTTTTTACATTATGGTGTTATGTATTTAGTAGTTAGACGAAGATATGTCAGTACCCCATATTTCTCGCATTTGATCATGCTTACTGCAAAAATACTGTGTAAAATGAAAAAAAAACGAATAATTAAATAGCAAAAAAGTGCTTCGAATTCAGTATTTCAATAGGTACTTGTTGAGACAAATCAATGCAATCCCCTTATATTTTATTTGAAAACCTACGGACTTGTCAAATATCACGAACCAAAGCAGCCATCCTTTTGAATCGTATGCAAACCATATCCCAGGAAACTCAAACCGAATAACTTCTGCACAAGAGAAACTCCTCGTTCTTCAAGAAGCATACTCAAGAGCGCGTTGCCTCCGAATTCAAATCGGCAACTCAAAAATGATTCCGCGTGTCCACGATCTGATTTCCAAACCGAGCCCAGCGCGACGGCGCTGCAAAGAAAACTCAAAGGGCTATCGGAATTCATTCAAAGGGGCTGGCCGGCCTCGCCTGCGGAAGGGGGAGGCGGGCGCGACCGGCCGCGCCGCAGCGGCGAAGGGGAAAACTTCCACCACGGGCATAAGCGCCCTTTAAGGGCGACTATCGCTGGCGCGGCATTCGCACACAGTCACCTTTCCGCGGAGCGCGACCGACGAACCGTAGGGACTTGCCCTTTCCGCGCTTGACAGCCCCGGCCGGGAAGCGGAAGGTGAGACGGGGGAGGCGTCGGTGGGGGCGGGGGAGGGGGCGGGGGATGGGGTGAGGGATAAGGGAAGGGCGGGGACGAGTGCGTGAAGATGTGTCTGCGTGGGCGAGTCGAGCCAAACGAAAGGGCCGCTAGGGTGAGCCCCAAAAAAAGCGCGAACGGACGTCAAGGGCGCTAGGAAAAGACATCGTCCTGTGAAAGACGGAAAGCCAGGAAAACATGAGTAAAAGTAGTGTAGTGATGAAGGAATTAAATATTCCGAAACGTTGGCAAACTAATGTGTTTCATTAATTGACCGATCCCGTGATCCATATCCTACTAAAAGTAGTGTTGATTCAACTTCACATACTTTCTCGTGTTATTGGTAACAGTTACGTCAAACAATATTCTTACATATAGCTTCTAGCGTACTTACACTTAAGCCATCACAACAAAATTGCAAAATATGTAATTTAAAATAATATGAAATAAATTTACGAGTAAATTTTTGTAGCATATCTGTGTATATTATTAGAAACGTTATACTCCGATTTAAATGTGGTGCACCTTCAAGGTCACGAGTAGAAGGAGAGGGAGCGCACTATCATTAAATCGGAAGGTTTTATAATGAAAGTTCATATTTAGGTTTTCGAAATGTGAAGCCTGAGAGCATTATCTTCAAGATGGAATATGATACAGCTTTTCGAGTATTTCTCGGTAGTGCCGATAGAGTCGCTTGATCTGCAGTACTGCTTAATGCGGTCGCGATTGTGCGACATCTTGCGGCAGGACCGAGAAAGACGCAAAAAGTCGTGCCATATTCCATGAAGATAATACCCTCACGCGATACGTTACTAAAACTAAGTGTAAGTCATAAAAATCTTCCGAAAGTCTCATTCTCTCTTTCCAACTCGTTACCCTGCTAGGTTATGCTACTTTTAAATCCGAGTGCAGTAAACATGTACTACCTATGGCTACCTGTGCTTGACTCTGAGCAATTTCCTATTCCACATTGAAAACGTTTTAAACGATTCTAAAATGTAGGAGATCTTCTACGCAACATATAATAAATATTTATCTCTCAGTAAAAACTTATTAATAATACCTTGCTTAATCGAATAATGGGCAAGTTTAATCAAACTCTGGCCCCAACCAGGTTGATTAAACTTGCTCTCCAAAAAATATGTTCCGTATTACCCGAAGGTGCCCTCACTAGGGGAAGTGCAGACAAATTATATGTCTTTTAAAGGAATTTAGATACCTTTGCTGTTCAGAATTATATGTGGTCCAGACATTTACTCTCATTGAATAATTTTACTGAGAAAGTCGATGAATGACATCTTAACTTAGTACCCTATGTATATTATTTACCACCTATTTAAATCACTGTTTTGATCTAAAATATGATTTGAGAAGATTTTTATACGGAGAAGTAAATATGACATCGACACTATTTTCGCAAGTGCTGCACTCTAGTGAATATATTTAATTTTATGGTTTCTCCGATCAACACCAGGCGAATGCCGGAGTCGCACCTTAACAGACGGGCCACGGACCGGGCGCGATCTTTCCTACCTCTTCCTTGGTCTATCCTCACCTCTACCTTACACAGACTTAAACATATATGCACCTAACTACCACACTTGTCGGGACACAAGTCGGGAGTTACCAGCAGGAGGCTGGAGCGGTGTCCATTTGGTGATAGATACATGACAGGGGGAAACCTCGCTAACCAAAGTGTAGGTTAACGTCAGATCTCGCCCCCCAGCGGGAAAAGATCACCCCCAACCGAAAAACACACGCACTACACTTATGGGACTAATGACTTCAGCAGTTGACGCATCTGGAAATACGAAATAATCAATCAATCAATCTCGCCACCTGGTGTCTTTCGGCGCCGATACCCTGGTGTCTACCCGCCGCTTTCCTCCGCAGGCAAATCCGTTTCCCTCCTCCGCCACAGCCTTCGCGCCCCTGCCATAGATTCCTGTGCATTTAGGGATCGTTTTCAAGTAGATAACGGAAAAAGTATCGAATAACTTCCAAACCTTAATGCTTGATATTGAAAAAGGTATCGATTACAAAATTGTTTGCGTAAAAGTAACACTACCTGTGTGTTCATTGATTCAATAGAATTCCTAGGAAACTATTTTGCTCCACGATTCTCTCTCACTATTGTATCACGAAAATAGTACATACGTTTGTCTAATTAATCAGAAAACAAACGTAGGGCTAAAGACCCAATTTATGAATCAATTCATAGAGCTTCATAATATCGACTTGCAATACCATCTTCTCTCACTTCCAGAAAGCATATATATCTGGAAGTGAGGAAACAAAAGCCAAAAGGACATTGTAGAAAGGAATCCTAACCTTCTGTAAACCTAAATATATGCTTCCTGCAGTACAGAATATAGTACAACGGACATTTTAAAATATTGAAAACTGAGCAATATATAACTTTAAAGTAGGATAAATTAACACAACAAACGGAGAAAAGAAAAAAAAAAAAACACAGTAATAGTGAATCTACGCATGAAATAGATAAATGAAAATGAAAACGTAAAATAGTACAATAAGAATATGAATCGTCACAACTTACATTAAGGAACTTGCATATAAAGATTTACAGACACATAAAGTTCTAATTTTTAACAACAGATTTCACTAATAAAATTGTATATCTCCATATTTCTGAAAACGGTTGAGGATATTGAGATGGAATTTTTCCCATGCAATTCAAGATATAGGGGCTTATCAGTTGTTTTGATTAATTGTCTTATTGACAATATTTTTTTATTTTAAAAATTTGTACTAATTACGTTTTTTAATGGAAAACTGTACATATTTAGGAATAATGGATACGTGCTTAGAAAACAAATTCATCAAGTACCACAGATATTGGTATTTTATGAATAATTAACAGTATAAAGTGTATGAAATCCAGCGTTACATGAAAAGCCGGTACTCGAATGTTTGTGACGGCGCTGATCAGTGCAGCTGCAAAGCATGCAGCCAAGAGCTGCCACCTGTCACAAGTTTCTCACACGGAGAATTTACATTATTGTAACGAATATTGCATCATCTGTCGGAATTTGCTGCGTGGATTGCATCATCTGCCGGCGCCCTCCATACTGGATAGTTCCGGGGTTTTTGCGGGTCGCATAGAACAATGACACAAGTTGCGAAAAGGTCCAGGCGGGCGCCAGCCAGGTATAAATTCGCCGCTGCCTGCAACCGCGAACAGTCTGAAGTGGAAGCGGAGCTGTGAAGTGTGAGCATCGCGGCGAACAACAGTGCAGTGGACTGTGGGGAGTGCATCGGCCGGTGGTGATTGCATCAGACTGTGGGACAGTGCAAAAGAAG
This sequence comes from Teleogryllus oceanicus, assembly GCA_964035755.1. Classification (NCBI taxonomy): domain Eukaryota; kingdom Metazoa; phylum Arthropoda; class Insecta; order Orthoptera; family Gryllidae; genus Teleogryllus; species Teleogryllus oceanicus. The sequence continues at coordinate 14,928,954 of CAXIVR010000012.1, read as the reverse complement.
TGAACAGTGAAAATAAATATTGAAGGAAGTGAGCCGTAAATAAACAAATAACCAAGTGAAGAACACAAAGACTGTGTAGACTATATGTATATAAATCAAGTATTTTTAGTGTATCTTTAAGAAACAAAATAAACGTCTTTGTCAAAATAATATCTGTGTTTCAATTTACCTCCTAGAAATGTTACATTATGTATGAAGCGGTTGGAGGGATACAATGTTTGAATCAAGCAAAGGTTTGAAAAATTTGTCTAGCTATTAATATTTATTTATCAAAATGTAATAAAAATAAATTCTTCCAATTAAACAAATTGTCATCTAACTAACAATCAAACTACGTTTTGTTTACAATAAAATTAATAAACTTATTTGAATTTTTTTATCAAAAAATTTCGATGGCGAAGGGCGTCGAGAGCGTAGGGCGTCGAGGGCGTAGGGCACAGTGCGGGACGGCTTGGACGACAGAAGCCGTTACATTTTTCATCCTTTCATTTAACGTGCACTCACGCGTGTGTTGAATAACAAGCGCGTTTTCGTTTCCGGACGCTCTCTCACTCGTGCAGTATACAGGGTGATCGAAAGTTCCTGCGCGCTTCGTGCAGACGATAAATATTGTTTTGCGCAGTTGCCCCCTCCCCTTTCTGACACGCGCATATTTTGAGGGGAGGGGAAAAAGGCTCAGGAGGCTGTTAGTTCTGGGCATTTATTGTGACATGCGATGCCCTGAAAAACGAAAATCCATTAATTCCTCCACGAGCCCTTTGGGAGTTTCGATCTCGACGTTCAATCTTCTCTCCAGTTCTCGAATTTCGCTCCACGTCGCTTCTTTTATTGATTGATTTATTGAGTGATTAGTGATTCCGAACGCGTCAGCTGCTTCAGTCATTAGGCTTGTAAGTGTAGTGCATGTTTTTTGCTCGGGAGGTGGCGTTGATCAACCCCTGCTTTATGATGAGATCCGGCAGCGACCTACCGTCGGCTAGCTGGGTTTTCCCTAACCAGATATCTCCCACCAGCGGGGCACCGCCCCAGCCAGAACAAGCTCTACGAATAAATTCCCGACCAGTCTTCCAGAATATGTGGTAGTGTAGTTCATGTTAACGTGTGAGTGTGTGTAAGGGGTGAAGATAGGACAAGACAGAAGGAAGATCGCGCGCGGTCCGTGGCCCGTTTTGTTAGGGTACTGCTCTGGCATCGCCTGGTGTTGATCGGAGTAACCACGGAAAACTACCGATCAGAACAGCCGGCCTCTAAAATTCTCCTCCAGACAGCGGCTGAATTCGACCTAGCTCTCTAGCTAGGGTCGAAACTCTGGCCATCGTCGGGTCTTCAACCTAGGACTTCCAGGTCAGAGGCACTGCATTGAAATCAATTGTTGTGAGCCACTTCTCCCGGTGCTCCATGCCGCATTGCTGCTGGTTTTCTCGAGTTTCGTTCACTCTCTTTCTCCGTCCCGGCCCACCTACCACTGCGTGCTCTTATGAACGCGTTCTCTCCGATAGCTTTTCTCTCGAAAACGAACCTTTAATATTGTTCATGGTGAAATGATTCGGGCAACTGTGCGATAAAAGTCCCGTCTGCGGCTGTATTTCATCTGGACAAGTTTACTGCAGCGATACGAAACGAAGGATTTGTGGAGGTAGAGAGGGAAGTGAAAACCGGGAATTTGGAGAGGAAAATGGAGGCTGTATACAAAAAACGTGCGAAAGAGAAGAATAAATGTGTCAATGTTCTTTATAATTGATGAAAGTTATGAGGTGGATAAGGAACAAAACTACTATTTTCGTGAAAGTAAAATTTAATTACTAAATTCATATGTGACATTCAAAAGAGGGGGAAATTATTCGGTTCACTTCACAAACACATATGTGCACTATGTAAGTATAATTTGTAAGCAAAAAAATATCACATGAACCACCTACAATAAATAAATGTTTTGAAGAAGTACTATGAGAATCAAAAAATTGATAACAAGACTTCTGCAAATGATCATGACCATGATGAGAACACGGTAGTTATGGAAGGCATTAGTTCAGTTAGACGCAGTACTTAAATACGTAGTAGAAAGTACACTGATCTTCCTAAGTTCACTTTACATGATCCTTCTCACCTTTATTCTTGAATTCGAAAACTTCCCCCGTAGATGACACGTGTCATATAAGAGTATACTCTCCGTATTCGAAGATTAAATGAGAGTGCTATCAGGAGATGTCGCCTTGGCCCAGAGGAGCGCAGGACCTTTAAGACAGGCCAGTAGCTCGTGTGGGCACATCCTGATATAATTGCACATCACAGTTTTTAATTTTCATTACATGGAACTAAACATCATTCGCTCACGTAAGGATTATTTGCAACTAATCATCCACTCTTGTAATTGTCGTCTAATATTCAAAGCATTACATCTCCTTCTAGAGATCTCATTAATGTGAAAAAAATGATTTAATTGTTTATCTTAATAAGATTGTTATATCCCACAGTGATATCCTAATGTGCGACTCAGGACGGCGGCAGGAGTTTCAACACAAGTTACATGGCAATGTCGAATTCAGACGCTGACTGGAGGAAAATTCTAGCAGTCGGCAGTTTTGATCGATAGTTTGCTTACCTTGGTTTCTCCGATCAACACGAGCCGAGTGCCAGAGCAGTACCCAACAAACGAACCACAGACCGCGCGCGAACTTTCCCTCCTCTTCCTTGTCCTACCCACTTACACACACACACACATGCACTGCACGACCCCACTTGTTCGGAGACCAGTCGCAAGCCTGGAGCTTGTCCGACCCAGGCGATGTCCCGCTCATGGGAGATACCTGTTCGGAGAACACCCGTAAGCCGACGGATCTCACCATCCTGCCGGGGGACATGAACGTCATCTCCCACGATAAAAATGCACTACACTTACGGGACGAATGCCCTTAGCTGTTGACGCGCCCGGAATTACTAATCAATAAAAAATATTGTTTTTGTTATTGCAATAATCATTGTTCTTAATAATAATAATAATAATAATAATAACAATAATAATAATAATAATTGATGTTACACACCCTGCAGATCACAACATCAATAAGGCAGAAACAGAAAAAATCTCAAAATACATTCCCCTATCAATAGAATATAAAGAAATATACAAACTTGAGTCTGTTAAAATTATACCAATTGTAATAACAGCTAAAGGTCTGGTTAACAAAAATCTAAAGAATTATTTAGAAAAAATAGGTCTTCATCCTCATAAAATTATCCCAAAAGCTCAAAAGTCAGTCATTCTTGAAACCTGCCGGATTGTTCGCACAGTCCTCATTATGCAAAGCTAGGAATGTGGTATGCTTAGAGGCCCCTCAAACCATGAACCCCAGGTGAGAAACCCCCGAGAAAAAAAGAAATAATAATAATAATAATAATAATAATAATAATAATAATAATAATAATAATAATAATAATAATAATAATAATAATAATATTTCCATTCAAAAGCAAAATACTATCGCATGAAAAGCAGTGATTGTGAGGGAGGGTAGGAGCTTGCAACGAAGTGAACCACGGAGTAGTGAAGGATAGGAAGTGGTGGGGGAGTGGAGGGGTGGGGGAACGGGAGCAGAGACAGGAGGTGGAGGCGCGCGCGGCGCCGGCAGCGAGCAACGCTGGACCGCGCCCGCCTGCGCAGTATATCCGATAGCAACGGAGCGCGACAGGCGACGCTGTTGACAAAAAGGTTAATTTCCGGGTGGCGTGCGGCGCGATAAGATCCCGATCTGCGGCGGCGACGGCGCTCCCCGCGGATACAGCGCCGCCCCGCTGCTCAGCCCGCGATTCGCCCGTGATACACGCGTCAGCAGCCTTGGCGATCGCCAGCCCTATAGGGCGGGGTAGGGCTCCTTCTTCCATAATTGGAATGATTTAAGGCGTTGTCATTGTCAACAATAGTATTTATTTCACAAATAGCAGCTTTCGATGGCTTAGCCATCATCATCATCATCATCATCATCATTTTTCTGCTGTCTGGGAGCCACAAAAACGGACTGCTATTGTTGACAATGACAACGCCTTCAATCATTCCAATTATGTAAATGTCAACTACACCTCACCACTGAATCAATAAACTCCTTCTTCCAGCCAAGCTCGGTGAATTTCCTTCACATAGTTTCATCGTCTCCTAGATTATTTCAGTAGTATGGATACCTTCTGCGGCTCTCACACGCCACCAGGCTTTATAAATGAGGTCTCCAAACCAAGAAAATTTCACGTACACATGACGAATTGCATTTTGACTTTAAAAATATGGAGGATTTGTTTAAAAATACGCAGCTAAATATTGGTGCCAAATGCAACCCGCAACACTCGTCAGCTTTTTTTATCTATATCGTTAAATAACTCCTAAACGAAGCGTTTTAAGGCCTTAAAAACCAAAATCTAGGGCCTCAAAGAAACATTTATCACATCGTAATCTAAACAATGAGATCGTCATGAACGTCGAATTACATTTTTGCTGGTTCCACACTTCTCGATTCCACCCCACCGGTTCAGAGCCTGTAGAATCTCCAACTGTATGTGAAATTAAACTAATTACTTGATATTTTACGCGACTGAATTACATGGGTGTAACCCTTTGCTCGGTAATAAAGTTAAATAAAAATAGTTTGTATTGGTATGTGTGTATTGTATTGTTATCAATTACAAGGAGACATATAGAACAAGTGACGCAGGATAAGAAGGTCTGGAAGAAAAACATACGTTACAGGCTTAATATGGAAATGCAAAAATAGGAAAGAGGGTGGGGTTGCAAGAGTTGTCTCACAAGTACGCTGGTTATAGATTAATTGATTATTTCGTGTTTCCGGGCTCGTCAACTGCTGAGGTAATTAGTCCCGTAAGTATAGTGCAGATATTCTTCCTAGGAGATGGCAGTAATCTTCCGCCGATGAATGGTAAGATTCGGCGCCGACCAACCTGTCGGCTAGCGGGGCTTTCCCCAACCAATCTCTCACCAGTGAGACACCGCTCAACCAGGACAAGCTCTAAACTCCCGATATTTGTGGTAATGTAGTGCATGTTAGTGTGTGTGTGTGTGTGTGTGTGTATGTGTGTGTGTAAGTAAGGGGTGATGATAGGGAGGGAGGAAAGGGAGGGGAAGGAAAGATCGCGCAGTGTCCGTGGCCCGTTTGTTAGAGAACTGCTCCGGCATTGACCTAGTGCTGATCAAGGAAACTACGGACAACCATTGATCAAAGAGTCGGCTTTTTTTCCATTATCGACAAACTTTATTATTCAAGTTTACTTTAAGTTCATTCGTCAAAAGAAATAGAATTTATTCCATTTCTCGATATACTTCATATATCATTGTTGCCAAATAAGTTGGCTAAAATGTTTACAATGAATGCCCTCTAAGAGTATAGAATGATATCTTTTGACATTCGAAGTGCACGCTGCCCACTGTTCTGGAGTCGGCACTTTGCAATGCCCTCATCAACAACACATAGAAAACGTAATCGTCAAAACACAAAGGCCGACAATCGAGGTCTCGATTAATTGGACAGTGTCGTTGAGTCACCAGATTCTCCAAACACCTTAAAATTTTAAGTCAAGTACTAGACTATAAGTATACATGTTCATGGCAAAACGTAAAAAATATTAATTATCATTGATAGTATTTCATTATAAGATCAAAATGTTATGGGCTTATAAGTTATGAATAAGTACGGGTTTATGAGTTATTACTATCAACGAGTCGAAGAAATTCGGAAGTTGACCCGCTTACGCAAGATAAAGACGATCTCAAACAAAACTGAAAGGGATAGGAGCGAGATGGAGAGTAAAAATACTCCATGGGGTTCTTAATTGAAATTATCTATTTGATCGCACTTTAAGATTAATATGAAAAAAACAAGATTTTTTTCTACAAACACAGAGTTTAGTGTTGTTTTTCTAATTCTAATTAATAGCGCTGTTTCAGAAAAAGAAATTTATACACACCTAAATATATGTTGTGGAGTTATATATGGATCACCAATATATGTTTATATGGATATATGGATCATCAATATATGTTTATGTCTTACATAAATAGTCATTTAAAACCATATTTATTCAAGACGTTATAATATCAAAGATTTTAGGTAACTATTTTCAGATGTACTATAATTAATCGTTACATCAGTTATTTTTGTACAAGGTATCTGTAATCGAACATTTTTTTATTTTAAGATGTATTTATAATATTCAAATCTAAATATAGATACAGATAAGGGATATTATATTCTGCAACTTCACATCATTGGGTTTTCCTTTTTTTCACATTAATATTATTATTATTATTATTATTATTATTATTATTATTATTATTATTATTATCAATGCTTTATTTTGTACATTTATTAATTCTTTAAAACCTGTTTCACTGCACAAGAAAATTAAGATGCCTTCATAACGTATCCTTCTGGTTTACATACATATGAGAAAATTTGAGATTGTTCCCCATTTCCTTGCCAAATGTTTGCCAAAATGTTCAGAATTTTCGTAGTATTGCTTCGTTTAGTTATGACTTCGGCAGTCTTCAATCGCTTACGAATGACGCTACCTAACGGTTTCTCATATGCTGCGTGTGTTCACTTATGAAACAAGTAACTTGTTCGCCACTATCTCACGCATAGCCCGGTCCAGCTTCGACAGCTAGTACACGTTAACGCTTGGTGGCAGTACAAGCCACGATCGATTCTGTTGTGACTCGAGAGTACGTCAACAAGACACTACAGTGAAGCCACAGTCGACCTCGCGTTAACACGACCGCTGTAAAGAGAACCTCAAATAACGACAAAGAACGACAACAAAGAGAAACTCAATCGGTGACGAAGTGAACTGACGAGATATACATTAGTTCATAGAGTAGTATTCAATGTAGCGATAGCTTTTCTCGCTGAGCAATAAAACAGTCGTACTGCTAGTAAGTACGACAAGTTTCATTCAGGAGTCAGGGGCGAGAATTTGTGATCCATAGAGCACCGCGAGAGCCGTAACCGAGTGTACTGAATTGTGCCTTCGTGGCGTGCAATTGGCTTGCCCCCGGGCGAAACGAAAACACCGGGAGATCGAGTCATCTTAACCGCTCACTCTACTGAAGTAAACAACGGAAGTACCCAGGTCTCATTAGAAATAAATAATAATTTTTATAATTATGAAAATTGTACTATACTTTAATGTTATTATTGGTTCTATATAAAACTCAAAAGATTGAAAATATTATTTAAAAATTGTACGTCAGACCTAATTTGCTTACAAGAAACTCACTTTAAACCAAAACGTTCATGAAGAACAAAATATTTCACATGTTTCAACAGGAACCGGACGTTTTATAAAATAGCCAGTTGAGAAGTTGCTATATTACAATATTGTCTTCTCAAAAATCAACATTCCAACACAAATAGAAGTAGTAGTCATTGAAATCCAAGCCCCAAGTTCACTGTGCATTTATAATATTTATCCACGTAATAAGAATTCTGGAACCTCCAGCACATTTAACCTCACTGAAAGATCTGTAGCACCAATGTGTTAATGGTACATCTTAGATTATCCGCAAGACAGTTATCACTTCCCCATTTTCGCCACCACTACCCTTTCCCCAGTACCATTCAGTTTCAGTAACTAATCCGTTGAATGAATTTAAATAAAGCTGACTGGAAAATCTATCAAGAACTAACGAACCAATACTTATCTGAAGCAAACATTCTTCAAGAAAACGGTTTAGACTCAATAATAAATACTTTTCTATAAATAATTAAAAAGGAAGTATATAAATTGATTCTAATGTCAGGTCAGGCAACAAAACAATACGTGTTCACTGGTTGAATGATAAGGGCAAAGATGCCATAAAAATATTAAACACGGTGTTTGATCCATCGGTAAAAATATTGATTATAGCAAAGTTGAATATAATTATATGATAGCTATATCAAGAACTAATAAAGAATGTAGATCATAATGTGTTTTAAGGTTATAACTATGTTTCAATATTAAATATCCATAACACTACGAAAGAATCACGGACCAAGATAAATGCTATCTAAAGAAAGCGAAAAGTTAATCAAATTCACTTCGTAAAGTCTGACAACAATCAAGTCACTACAGATTCCAAATATATGGCGAACAACCTAGCAAGAGTTTTTAAAAAACAATCGAGTTCTGAAAAATATCCTGCAACTTTACAAAAATATAACAATACACAGGAGGACGTGACCTATTCTTAAGCGGGAAATAATACACAATATGCAATAAACGCGAAAAAAGAAACGGCCCTATGATACAGCAATACACAGCCTGCCATGCAGTCAGCAGAGGTATTAATGAGAGTTTTCGTTTTTACTCGGGGCGAGTCTTATTTTGAGGAAATGTGTAATTTGTTTATCCTGGCTGCCATCAGAGAAAGGGCCATGGAAGTTGAAGTGGTGACATTAAACACAATGATATCTGTATATTTTGGTTCAAAGGTTATGCACAAGCTTTTTGTACGTGACTTGTGTATTCATGGAGTAATTAATATCTTTACACGGTGAAATAGGATACACATTGGCAGTATAATCACAATCTAAACATTAATTATTTCCTGCACTATTTACAGGACAATCATATTAACCGAATAATTCAAGTTAATGTTTCATATCGTACTTCAAAGCAGAGATATCTCCATTCAGTTTGCTTCATTTATAATATCTTCATAGAGGAAACTTTATATTTAACATTTTTCATTTTATAATTGCCAGAAATAATACATAATAATTTTCCCCTTCGTGAAAATTGTAGCGGTCAACCGCAACTTTTCAGAGAATGAAAACATCAATATTTGTCTTTAATATGTGCTAAGTACATAAAATCCTTAAATGTTCTTCAATAAAGAGGTGTATCTGACAATTTCAAAAGTGGTGCTGTAAAATGGCACATACTTTCTCGTGGAAATTTGCTTCCTATTCTCATGAGTGGGGTATAGCTGAAATTTAACCTCTCCCTCTTACCAGTTCCCATCTATCAGCGCCTGAAAGACCTATCAGGGCCTCTGGTTGTATCTTCCTCCGCTGGATGGCGAGATCCTACGCCGGCCTACCGTCGGCTAGTGGGGTTTCACCCTAACCAGGACTCTCCCACCAGCGGGGCACCGCCCCAGCCGCGACAAGCTCTAAGCTCCCGACCGGTCTCCCGGAATATGTGGTAGTTCAGTGCATATTAGTGTAAGTGTGTGTGTAAAGGGAGAGGATAGGATATACTATTTTGTAATGATATAAAACTGGTGTGGTTTTTCTGGTGGCTCTCGACATAGGCCACGAACTGTCGTAAGAGAGAATACGCACCCGGTGGGGGGAGGCACAAGGGAGCGGGGTCCCGGGCGAAGTGAGGCGGGGCAGCGGGGGTGCCCTCGTGAATCAAATACCAGTTGGTGGGCAGTTCGCCAGGCTCGGGTGCCACGCCACCGCCACGCCCACGCCCACGCCCACGCCCACGCCACCGCCACCACCACGCCCACGCCACGCCCACGCCACGCCCACGCCACGCCCACGCCACGCCCACGCCACGCCCACGCCACGCCACGGCCGGCACGACACGCGCCCGACACGCCACGCCACACCACGCTCACGCCACGCCACACAACGCCCACGCCACGCCACACGACGCCCACGCCCACGCCCATGCCCCGCCCACGCCACGCCACGCGCCCGCCACGCCACGCCACGCCCCCGCCACGCCACGCCCCGCCACGCCTCCCCCCGCCACCCCACGCCACGCCACGCCCCCACCACGCCACGCCACGCCCCCGCCACGCCGGCGCCAGTCCACTGCCATTGCCATTGCCATTGCCTGCGCCAACGCCACTGCCACCGCTAGGGACGGCGGTGCCCGGTCCGGTCATTAACGGCGGCGGTTGCCCGCGGCCGTTTAAAGCGGGAAACTCGCCGACCACGCTTTTATATGCGTATGTATTAACTTTCCCTCTTTAATATTTGCGTTCCACAGCCCGCGGACGCTACCTCCGCCACATACTCTCCCCAGCGGAAAAAAGGGCGTTGGCGCAAAGGAAAACACAAATGGTGTTTTCCCTTCTCTGGCCGGCCTTTTTCCGGCTTTATCGTAGCTGTTCCTATCACATACCCTATACACATCCAATCTTGACTCGTTTACGTAATGTACTTGTGAAATTCATCGCCACTCCGAAGCCTCACATGCATTTGTTATTACATAGTGTTCATTGACTCTGTCCCACTCGTTTCTATTCCGTCGCCATTTTGTTACATCCCTGTACCCTTGCGGCAACTACTTTCCCCATTTCCTTCCCAATCCGTCAGTATCCTTACTTCCGACTTGCGTGCTCGTTATCTAGCTCGTTCATGGCGCAGTTTGTGAGCAAATTTCTCAGATTCCTACACTAACTTTACAAACAATACATCATTCGTTACCGTCACCTTGAGCTGCAATAGTACCATATCTACGGTACTTAAGTCTACTCTAAGAGACTAAAAGACTCTTCCTTCTAATGTAGTGAAATTTAAAAATATACTTAATTCTATGTAGGTCATCATTAATAGCACTGGGACTTTGATCATTATTATTATTATTATTATTATTATTATTATTAGTTTCATTATTATAATCGTTAGTATTATTAATAACATAGTCATGTCTCTTATTAAGTGAAGTGAAGTGTAGTGTGGTCGGGGCACGGAAGGGAAGGGGAGGGGAGTGTAGTGTAGTGCAGCGCAGTGAAATGAAGTGAAGTGAAGTGACGTGGAGTGAAGTGTTAGAAAAGCTATAAGTCAACAAATAGATAACTCAAAATTAATGTTAACTAGGATATTAATCTCTAATTCTAATTGTAATTATATTTGTAAATATTCGTAATAGTTTTGTAATTGTATATCTAATTGTAATAATGTTTGCCACCGAGCATTAGCTCAAAGCGAACTTTAATAAATCTATCCATCTATCTACTCACGTCTATCAGAGGTTACATCCAAGCAAACGCACTCTCTTTGAACGCTTGACAACCAATTCTGAAAACCCATTTCTTTATTTTTAACAGTCATCTGCATAACACTATGCACTTTTGTGCTTCAGTCCGTTTGTACGGTTACAAATTCACTTCCGCCCTTCGCTCGCAGAGACTGCCAATCCAATAAAGTCTGTCGACAGCGTTGAAATATGCGAAGCCGCGCTTCCTAGAAGATGCAAAGCTGAAGTTTGCGGTAGTGAAAAACGATTTTATCGGTTATCGGTTTATTGGATGATTTTCGCCATCTCTAATTTCAAATCTGAGACAATATTGGAAGTTCAAAAGTTGATGCAATAAATTCACTTTTAGAACAATTGGCAGTCAATACTGCAACAACTTCATATACTAATTAAAATGATCATAATTTTTACTTGAATTTATTAGTTCGAAATGAAAAAATTATAAATTAGTAAATTATCTGCAGCTATTAATTTGCCTGAGAAGTATAAGTGTTTCTTTCTAGGGCTTTTATCCAGCCGACAGTCGGTTGCCCTTTACGTCCCGATGGGTCGCAAATTTGTTCAAACGCTAGACACCAACACATTTGCGGGCACCTCTGATCTGAGGTCAGCAGAACGACAACACATACATGAGAGACAAGCGACAAACAACCATGCGTAAGGCGGGACTCGAACCCGCGACATTTCTAAGCAAAGCGCAGAGACGGCACACGCTCTTAGTCACCTTGGTCACTCAGACCGGCATAAAGGGAGAAGTAAATATTTTTATGGTGTCTTTATGTACCCCAATAAAGAACTATTGCGCCTAATTTGGCAATAGTTAGTTTCCAAAAGGCAAAAGATTCCTGCAAACGTTAAAAACAAAATGCAGATATAAAAAAATTCACCAGCCTTCATCATTTCTGGTCTCCTATCCTGACCTTCACGCACACAAGACTTCACTCAGGAAACAACCGCAGCGCGCTCGTCGCGCTCAAAGCGAGCAGCACGAGTGAGATTTACCAAAACCTAACAGACATACCAGCAGCATCCCATTACAAACTACCGAAAAATCCATCCCACACTCGAATAAAAAATAGTTTCCCTTTTGAAGCATTCCTCAAAATTTTAGCCAACCACGATGCTTAAGACCGAGGTTCTCCCCTAGAGTGTCCTCTCCAATATATAGCTATTATTAGCAATATATAGCTATTAGTAGCAATATATAGCCAATATATAGCTATTATATCCAATATATAGCTAGAATTAGCTTAGCTATTTTAACTAGATTAAGTCGGAAAAAATACATGTGTAAAGTATTGTACTGAACGATGTAAATCTTGCAAAATGAATAAATATGTGTTATATAAAAAAAAGCGCGAGCGAGCGACGTTTGCTGTTCAAGTGGATCAGTGCTTTCTGCCTGACGACCGCAGTGCGCCCCTCGCGCGCCCTCCGGTGACACCCAGCGCACACGCGCACGCAACGCACGCACGCAACGCACGCACGCACGCGCGTCGGTCGCCGGCGCCACCGCCTGACCAAAGGCGCTGCTGGCCCCAACTGTCCACCCAAGAGCAAGCAGGGGGAGCAGAGAGGACGAGAATGGCACAGTTGGAGGAAAAGATATAGAGAAAACGAAGGAGTGAGTGAGCTAGAAGAGGGGAGAAGATGAAGAGGAAGGAGAAGAAGAAGAGGAAGAAAAGAAAAAGAAGAAGAGGAAGAAGAAAAAGAAGAGAAGAAAAAGAAGAAGAAAAGAAGAAGAAAAAGAAGAAAAAGAAAAAGAAGAAGAAGAAGAAGAAAAGAAAGAAGAAGAAAAGAAAAGAAAGAAGAAGAAGAAGAAAAAGAAGAGGAAGAAAAGAAGAAGAGGAAGAAGAAGAAAAAGAAAGGGACGAAGAAGAGGGAGAAGATGAAGAGGGAGGCGAGGATGAAAAGGAATATTAAGAAGAATGAGAAGAAAAGGAGGAAAAAGAGAGAAGGAACAGGAGAAAGGGGCTAAAAGTATATACCTTGTTGATCAGAGTCAAAATGCCAAGAGTGACATTTCGTCCCATCGCATAGTTTAAGGTGGTTCGTGATCCTGATCATAAACATGTGCACATGCAACGGTTTATTCTACACTACTGGCTACTAATTTTCAAGATTAAAGGATGTAGATGGGACTACTTTGAAGGTTATATCAGTCAAATTTGAAACATTCAGACATATAAATAGCTTTGATTATCCTAATGTGTTTGTACAGTTATGTAATCGTCCTGATTCGCCGAGACCTATACAATTATGTGACTCTTCCTCAGAATGATTACACTAAAGTCATGTCGCAGAAGGTAAGTAAATGTTCATATTGTCCTGATGTTAAAATGTCCATAAATTGTTTCTTTAAATATTTGTATATTGTAGATACAAAAATAAAAAAAAATGAAGGGGGGGAAAACGTTTTAAAATGAATATTAAACACAGATAAATTGCAGGGAAAAGGAAACACTAATAAAAGAAAAAAATAAAGAAGGAAAAAAAAAAGAAAAGCTAGAATTCATTAAAAACAAATTAATATAAAAGTATGTAGTGTTAACAAGAATTAGACATTATTATAAATAGGCAACACATTACAGATATGAAAACGAAAAAATGTTTCCTTAAAGAACAGAAATGAAAATAAAGGTGAGAATAACGAAAGGAGCGAAAAAGGAAACATGAAAACATACCGGAAAACAGAATGTGCATGAGGATATTGATAATAGAACGTGCGATAAATTTATCAGAGGAGTATGATAGAGGATTATGGGATGGAGTGAAATGCAGAATGACATTAAATGCATCGCTTGAGCACGCTGCACGGTTCGCAACTGAGTACTTCAGCCATATTCGCTGTATGTTAGTTATCAACCGAGTGTGAAATGCAGCTATAGAACAATAGACTCAACTACATTACGACATCGGAACTAATATTGAATAGCACGACTAACGGGAATGGAACGTTTACGTATATCAGCTAAACATAACTAATATTACGACTACGTAAACGTCCCCTGCGATTTCGGTGAGGTTTCATTGAGTATTAATATGCGAAGTCAATTGGAGTTCAATAAACCAAAAATCAGGGTAATAAAAAAAATTCACAAAAAACCTCTTCTACAACGATTTTCTGACACATTCCGCTTCACAATCACAAACTCAAGAATGTTAACTTCATATTTAATTCTTGTTATTTTTCGCAAATTTTCAATATTTTTTTGTTTTGTTTATTTACCAACCTTGATGTTTTATGTTCTATGTATACTTAAATATTTGAACAAAGATTACCGATTATTGGTCATTCAGCAATCTGCCATTTTGATTTATCTGGCTATTAAATGGGAAACTGATTTTTATTTCAATTTTAATATATACTGTACTCTGTGACAGCCAACGACTGCTCTTCAGATATTGAGAAAAATACTGTTTCGTGATAAACCTACGATACTAATTGTTGTGGAAGTTCAAACTACTCACAAAATATGTGTCGTTGTTTTAGAGACAGAACGTAATATTATCACATGTATTTGCTCTGGTTGAATTAACTCAGGAGTGTTATATTTTGATTTTTAATTGTGTCACAATTGTTTTAAATAATGAGATCGCCCTTCATGTATCAATGTTCACAGAGCCGGATAATCGATACTCAGTTAATAGGGTATGGTTTTCCTTCGCGATAACATCTACAATAATTACTACATGTAAAAAAAGGAGCTAAAGCTGTAATAGGCATAATATACGAATTGTTCTTCGTGGAAT